>BMAC01000935.1:232241-275247 GCA_014905375.1 Phtheirospermum japonicum
CACCTTCTCAACATACCATCCTTCCCGATTTTGAACATATAAGGGTCATCCCAATAATACCCTCGACACGTGGCAAGAAACCTCCTCCTCTCGTGGTGAGACAGGTCCGGACGGAGCACCTCGCTAGCAAGGTAGTTAGCAATATCGGCATACCATGGTGTGACGGACACACCGAAGAGGTTCTCGTGAGCTTGGTTTTCTCCGATGAGCGGGGACTCTTTCTCTCCATTCCCGACCTCCAAACGAGAGAGATGGTCGATGACTACGTTCTCGCACCCTTTTCTATCCCTGATCTCTACGTCGAACTCTTGAAGTAAAAGGATCCACCGGATTAGCCTCGGCTTCGCTTGAGGCTTGTTTAAAAGATGACGTAGTGCCGCATGGTCGCTATGTATAATCACCCTCGACCCAACGATATATGATCGAAACTTCTCGAGCAAGTAAACCACGGCAAGTAGCTCCTTTTCGGTGGTTGTGTAATTTCTTTGAGCGTCATTAAGCATAAGACTTGCGTAGTAGACAACCCAAAGGAGTTTGTCGACTCGTTTCCCCAGGACAGCCCTCACCGCTTCGTTCGATGCATCGCACATTATTTCGAACGGGAGGGACCAATCCGGGGCTATCACCACGGGGGCAGTAGTCAGATTTTTCTTCAATGAATCGAACGCCGCTAGACAAGTATCATCGAACACAAATGGAAAATCGGCGCTAAGCAAATGGCACAAGGGGCGGCTAAGCTTCGAGAAGTCCTTAATGAACATCCTATAGAACCCCGCATCACCGAGGAAGCTTCGCACTCCCTTCACGTTGATTGGTGGGGGAAGTTTTTCAATCACGCCGATCTTTGCCTTGTCGACCTCGATTCCTTTAGACGACACCACATGCCCCAAAACTATCCCACTTCTCACCATGAAGTGGCTTTTCTCCCAACTCAAGGTAAGGTGGTTCTCCACACATCTCTCCAAAACACTTGACAAATGGTCAAGACACTCGTCAAAGGTGGAGCCGTAAATAGAAAAATCGTCCATGAAAACCTCCATATACTTGTCGAGCTTGTCGGAGAAAATTGAGAGCATACACCATTGAAAGGTGGCGAGTGCATTACACAAACCGAAGGGCATGCGTCAGAAAGCATATGTGCCAAAAGAGCACGTGAATGTCGTCTTAGATTGGTCTTCCGGCGCGATAGCGATTTGGTAGTATCCCGACAATCCATCAAGGAAACAATACGAATGATGCCCCGCGAGCTTGTCCAGCATTTGGTCAATGAACGGGAGTGGAAAGTGGTCCTTCTTGGTGGCGGCATTGAGCTTTCAGAAGTCTATACACAATTGCCATCCGGTGGTCACACGGGTCATCATACACTCGCCCCGTTCGTTCTCAATAACGGTTATTCCACTCTTCTTCGGCACTATGTGGACTGGGCTCACCCATTCACTATCCCCGACCGAGAATATTAAACCTTCGGCTACAAGTTTCAATATCTCACCCTTCACAACCTCCATCAAGTTTGGGTTCAGTCGTCGTTGGCACTCCCTCGATGTTTCACTCCGTCTTGAAGGATTATTCGATGCATACAAGTGGAGGGGCTTATCCCCTTGATATCACCAAGGCTCCACCCTATCGCCTTCTTGTTCTTTTTCAAGACTTCCACCAATCGTGCCTCGTCTCTCGGGGAAAGCTCGGCGTATATGATCACGGGTTTTGTCTCTCCACTTTCCAAGTAAACGTATTTGAGATGGCTCGGAAGGGTCTTGAGCTCCGGTTTTGGCATAAGGGCCGATTCTACGCTTGATATCTCAAATATTTCTAACTCCCCCTCCGATCGAAACGCTAGCCCCTCGTCGTCCTCAACATCTTCGTTCACAACCTCCCGAGCGGCTTCCTCGACTAGTTCTTGTATCGGGTTGATCATAGCACAATCGGCATGAAAGGAGGGAGGCAGAATGACTCCCAAGTCGTGGATCGAGAAATTTACTGTATCTCCCAGAACCGAGAAGGATAACTTCCCATTTTTCACATCGATCAAAGTGTTTTTCGTGGCCATGAAGGGCCGCCCAAGTAAGATAGTATGTTCTCGGCCTTCGTTGCTCACCTCCCCGACGTCCAATATAACAAAATCCACAGGCACGATGAGGCTTCCCACTTGTACCAAAACATCTTCGACCACGCCCTTCAGGTATCGGACTGATCGATCGGCCAGCTGCAAACACATTCTCGTCTCCTTGAGGTCGCCCAACTCCAACTGTTTAAAGATAGAGTATGGCATCAAGTTGATCCCCGCTTCGAGGTCTAGCATCCCTCGTGTCTCCTTTCCGTTTCCGAGGGTAATTTTGATACAAAAACTCCCCGGATCACCTTATTTATGTGGGAGGGAATTGCTATAAGCAATGCTTGCCACGTTCGATATGCATATCTTTTCATTCTCCTCGAATCGGCGTTTCTTAGATGTTAGTTCCTTGAAGAACTTCATGTAAGCGGGAATATTTCAGATTATGTCGAGCAAAGGAAGGTTTATGTTGACCTTCGACAACATCTTGTACAGCTCATGGAACTGAGCGTCTTGCTTCGTAGGGCGGACGCGGCTTGGGTATGGAATCGGAGGTCGGTACAGTGGGGCGGACTTATGTAACCCCCCGTCAGCCTGGGACCCCTTCGCCTCACCATTAGAGAGTGATGTGGGAGAGCTAGGAGCGGCTACGGGCTCGTTCGAATCTGGAATAACACGATCTTCTTGAACACTTGTTGAAGGTCCGTCGTCGGGTAGGGCGACCTTGTTGTCTATCACCTTGCCACTTCGGAGAATGGTCACGGCTTGAGCTTGGGCCGGTTGACTTGGTAGCTTGTCCTTGTCCCGTGCTTGTTTTAGTTCGTTGACATCCATAGCCACTTGCCACATTTGCGTCTCCAAACTTAAGAGTTGTTTGCTTAGCTCAGTTAAGACGGATTCGATGTTCAATTGCCGCAGTGTTGGATTGTCTTGGGGAGCCAGGACCGGTGCTTGATGAGGCGGAAAAGGTGTTCGAGCGGCATATGGGACTTGGGGGCGCGTTTGTTGAGCTTGTTGTGCCATCGGGGGTCCGGGTGGAGCTTGAGTGTTCGTTGGTTCCTTCCACCTAAAGTTAGGGTGGTTCCTCCAACCGGGATTATATAATGGGGCATAAGGATCGTTGTTGCGTGGAAAACCTCCCCGAGTTGCTTGGTATCCTTGGACCGCGTATGCTTGCTCGTCGAACTCGTTCGTTTGCCCGTAGTTAATCGGGCACGCACTAACTCCGTGCCCCGGCATTCCGCACGTAGTGCACGTCTCTATCGAGCTTGGGTATGGCTTGGTGAGAGAGGCTATTTGATTTTCTAGCTCAGTGATCTTACGGGCCCACTCGGGCTCCTCTTTTGTCGAGACCTCTTTCACGTGCTCCTTTCGTTCCAAAATACTCATGTGATGATCATCGGCGGACATGTTAACAAAGATGTCGTATAGTTCTCTCGTCGAGCGGCCGGCTAAGTTCCCGCCGGTGGCATTGTTAACCATGCGTTTTGATGCGAACGCCAATCCGTTATAAAAGAACTGATTCAAGAAGTCGCCGGTAAACCGATGGTGTGGGCATTTAGTAAGGTATCCTTTGAATCGCTCCCATGCCTCGTAGAAAGTTTCGTCGCTCGCTTGTCGGAACGAGGCAATCTTAGCTCGAAAGTCGTCCGTCTTCTCTTGAGAATAGTATTCCTCCATGAATCATTCGGTGACCATATCCCAATTGGTAAGGGAGTCGGATGGCAATGTCATGAGCCAATCAACGGCCTTGTCCTTCATTGTGTACGGGAAACATATCATCATGATTTGGTCGATATGAATTCCTTGGCACTGAAAGCTCGACACCGTATAGGAAAAGATACGTAGGAATTGCATAGCATCTTCTCGCGGTAAGCCGTGGAACGTGGGTAGTCGGTTTAGGTCTATCGTCCGCAAGTCGTATTCGAGAGCCTCAGGGCTCAATCGAATACAAGAGGATAAGTCTCCCATGTACGGCCTCGATACCTCCTTGATACTATTGGTAGGACCCCCATCGGGGTGGCGAAAGGGTGACCTCCGATATCACGAACGACATACGGGTTTTCATTGACGGCAGGTGCTCGTGGAAAATCTTGAGGTATCGGGTTTCAGAATTGAGGCACGGGCCGGCCGGATGCGGGAATCGTGGCTCGTGCCCGTGGGGGGCGTAGTGTGGACCTTGATGAAACTGCCTCGGAACTTGGAACGGCGGTTGATACGCGTACGGCGGCCCTTCGATGATCGGACCTCGGTAGGGCGTCCCGTGAAATTGAGAATTCGAACTTTGGGGGTCTTGGTTCGTAAAACCATTTCCCCCTTGGTCGAACGTCGTCGCATAGACGGGTTGTGGGTCTTGAAGAGCCGCGGCTTGAGGTGCCGGCGTGGGGCCGGTCGATAATGGCGGGTGCGGAACCCCTTGGTTGTCGTGGGCAGGGGCAGGAGGCGTCGGGTTTTCGACCGGAGTGGCCATAGTTTGTCTCCTCTATCACCGGTGATAATAAGGGAGGCAACTGGACGTCGGACGTGTCTCGCCTAATTGCGGCTCGTGCGTCTCGTCGCAACCTCTCGGGGTTCGGCAAGAATGGAATCAACTCCTGTCTGAGCGATCGCCGACCTTGCATACACAACAACAACAAAAGATCACGCGTATCGAATGTAAAACAATTAACTAACTACTATTTACAATAACAATAAGAGTAATTAAGAACACCATTGGCCTTAATCCATCCCCGGTAACGGCGCCAAATTTTTGATCGACGAATCCTCGACGCGCTATTTCGGAATCCGTCTCCGCAAGAGTACGGAGCCGGTTGTAGGGCGGCGAGTTCTTCCCGAGTCGTGTCTCTCGAGGATGGATGTTATCGGATTCTCGGTTTCTTATTTGCTCTTATTGTCGGTTGAAACTAAACTAATATATTTCCTTGAGTGCTTTGAGCGTACACCCTATATATTTCCCTTTTAAGAGGATGCATGAATTTGTTTTTGGAGCGACAAAGTAATAAGCGTGGAGTGTTTGAAGTTGCGTGACATGTATCTATACTTTCAAAATTATGTATGTAGAATTGCACGACTCATTGCTTGAACTTATTTTCTTTCTATTTATACTTTGAAATTAACGTCTGTTCGAGGACGAACAAGCAAATAAAGTGTGGGGTAGTTGATTAACGCATATTTGTACTGATTTTTCTTAGTATTTTAGTTTATTTTTATTAATATTTTTGGTATAAGTTGGGTAGTTTAAGCTTAATTTCGTATATTTGTATCTCCAACTCATTTTACCGCTTTTTGATTGCTATTGATGTAATTAGGTGATATTTTGTTATTTTTCACCTTATAGCTAAATAACCGGAAGATTTTAACACGTTAGAGATGAAGTATGATGATCGAGAGTCAAAGATCCAGCTTTCCGGTGAAGAAGTAGCAAGAATTTGAAGCTGACAGACTTTCTATAACGGTTATTCTGTTGGAACCGTTATAGTATCCTTGAAGGACGGACGGTAGTTTTCTATAACGGTTACTACCGCTACCTTATCGTTGACACTGCCGTGAAAAAGGCCCAGAACCGACATAAAATCCTGATTTCGGCCCAAAATCATCCCACAACTATAAATACCCCCATAATTCGGATTTCAACCATACTTTAGCATAGTTTAGGTCACTTTTCCTACTTTTTACTTATTCCTAGGGTTTTTAAGGCCTCTTAGGGATTGACAACCCCAACGAGTGCTGAGTTGTTCGTAGTTTCTCTTCAAATATCTTAGATTTAGATTTCTAGATTTAGATTAAATTTAGATTAGCTTTAGATAATTTAGATTCAAGATTTCAACACCAAAACGCTGCAGATCTTCTTGATTTAATTAGTAAGTAATTATTTCTTTCGCTTTCAATTTAGTTACATGCTTTTAATTAGTTTAATTAATAATTATTATTTCCATGACGAAACTTTCTTGTGATTATGATGAGCTTGAGATGATGAGTTTGTTGATTGTTTTTTGCTATATCTTATGGGTCTAGAGCCTAGGTTTGTTAGATTTGTTGTGAACCATCAATTGGGTCTTCCCAAGCGATTGTGGAGACGAATCAAAGCTCTAAAACACTAGTTTTCTTAATGGTTTTAAAAATCAATTAATTGATAATAATCCCTAGATTTAATTTAATTGTTCTTAGGTAAATTAATCTTAAATTTTGATAATTTAGATAATTAAATTCTTAGTTTAAATAATTTTTAGATTTAATTAATTAGTTCGTAGTTTAATTAATCCTTAGATGTAATTTATTGCTATTAGTTTAATTAATCTCTAGTTCTTATAACCTTCAAACAAAAACCCCTCTTGCCCGCGTGTTTAGATTAGTTTTATTTTTATTTTCTTATTCGTMAAATCAAACACAAAACGAACTTCCGAAATTAGTCTTCCTTTGAGATCGACACGAGTCTACTTACCCACCTACAAGTGATCCCGTACTCTTGAGGGCGAGATTTTAAAAATTGACAACTTTAAATAAAAGTAGGTGCAAAAAGCTTGAATCACAAGGTCGCTACTACCAGGATAATATGGTTACGATCGGCGTCTATGGGTAGCTCCCTACTATCTATAGGACCATCGCCTACTGTAGCTCCCCCCCGGGGAAGCTGCCTTTTTCTCCCTCCCTCCGGTTCAACCTTAGACAGGTCCTTAGTAACATTAACATCCGCATGGAGCAGACAAATTACACTAGTACAATCAACCTTAGATCTAGAGCCCTCTTACGAACTGGATTTGAAATAATCAAGCTACTTGCCTTTTAGTAGATCGTGACTATGATTTGAGATCGCTGAGTTATTTAAGAAATTTTTGATATATTCTATATTAATTTTGAGACTTTCTTTTCTTGATTTCCTCAACCTTCAAAAATAAAGGACATGCACTTACTTAACTTAAGGAGACCTCCTTAGGTAAATTAGTGGGACCAGAGCTTTCATTGTATGGGTCATAGTTCTTCAATACGCTCGTGCACGCAGATTCTCCGTAGATCTGTTACATTGACCAAAACAACGAACCACATCTGGTGTTTTTTTTTTTTGAATTTTTATCACAGGATTCTAGGGGCCGATGCGGAAAGAGAATGCTTTGTTAAACGTTTTCACACTACCTATACATTTCTTGGTCGAAGTTCTTCGGAAAAATTGTCCAATGTGGAAATCAAACTCAAGTCAAGGTATAAGGGAACTAGCTTCGCACCTACTTGTTGTGTCTCCCGTCATAAGACAGCCGACTAATATGAGGTTCGCAAACCCGCTGCTGATAAAGGTAAGGGACATGGAGATTTTTCCATTGATAGATAAGAGTCCCCCCCTTGAAAAAACTCTTAAAGGTTAGGTTACTACCATCTTCTACTACACTGACCACACATTCAGCAGTGTACAAATTGAAATCAAAGTTGCTTGTTTTACATGTCGTGTAATTAGTATTACTAATAATGATAGTTGTTGCACATACAAATTTGACAACGGTGTCACTAGATATTTAGCCACATGTACAATAAGTCTGATGACACATATATCATTTTCAAAGACTTGTCATTAGATATACAATATAAATATGTGACCAGTCATTGGAAAAAGTTTGCATGTTCGAAACTGATACACGAGGTTGGGGGGATGTTGTTTAACAGTGTACTCAAATTGAGAATAATAATTTATTATCAAATAAATTGGTTTCAAAGTTTTATTCATTTCTAAGGTTTATAGATATAGATACTGACAAAATGAATGCATTATTTCATGATATAAGAGATCTGAAAGAAACATTCTAGTTTGGGAATCCCGGACTCTCCATCATGGCCAGCATATGAGAATTATTTAAGATTTTTTATGGAGCGGTTGGACCCGACAATGTAACCATACTCTCACCCAATCTAATGATAATAAAAGGAAGTTGTAGCAGTTTCATTAGCCATTTGAAGACAAACAAATAAAAAGCGATCGAGGCGAGCAAAAAAGCACTTCGAATGTGTAGCAAGTGCAAGCAAAAGACAAATCATGATGCCAGTAATTGTTGTCACATGATAATGATGTAGTTTAAGAATTATTTTTTTGTTTCTTTTTTTAAATTTAAAGCTTCCACATGTCTTGAATCATTCGATATGATGGCTTAATGTTTTTTGGTATGTTACATTCATCATTTTTTATTGAACACAACTCTACAGTTACTATATATTAATGATACATTTTTTCTCATGATTCGTGGGGCAAAATAAGTGGGTATTATATAAAAAATTCATTAAAATAATTTGCCAACGTATAGTACAATAGTAGCAACAACAAAATTGACATTAAGCATGGCCAATTAGTATACTTTAGCACTTCATGACATATGCATGTAAATAGTGTTTGGTTGTGGAGCCTGAAGTACTGTACATCCAAGCCCTCGTCCACGACGATTCAACTAGGGAGTTTGTGTAAAATTATAACTAGGATTTTCTTCTTATAAATAGCCTGGTTATGTAATTGTAACTCTATATCAAAAATTATTATAGTACAAACTCTTGGCTTGGCAGCGCCCCTAGACGTAGTCAAAATCTTTCTCTTTGATGAACTAGGTAAACAATTTCTTGTGTCATTTATTGCTTCTCTTTTTCATCATATTACTTCTAATCCTAACAACTGGTATCAAGAGTGAGGTTCGGTGAGAATATGATGGGTGACGGAAAATCTCTAATTAAGAAGTTTGACGGAACAAATTACGGGTTCTGGAAGATATAGATCGAGGATTACCTGTACGGTAAAGATCTATATCAACCCCTGGGTACAAAACCAGAGGCCATGAAAGAGGACGAATGGAAATTGTTGGACAGAAAAGGGATGAGCGTGGTGCGCAACATCGCTCTCAACACAACTAAGGCGAAAACTACGAAAGAGATGTTAGAGACGTTATCAGAGATGTACGAGAAGCCATCGACAACAAATTAGGTTAATCTTATGCAACGTCTTTTTAAACTAAAGATGTCAGAGGTACTGCGGTAGCTGATCATCTCAATGAGTTCAACATGATACAAGCCCAATTGAGCTCGGTTGACATCGATTTTGATGATGAGGTCCAAGCCCTAATTTTGTTGTCCTCTTTACCAGAAAGCTAGAGCAGAACGGTTACCACTATTAGTGCTTCAGGGGGCAAGGAGAAGATGAAGTTGGAGATCTGATTATTAGTGAACAAATTCGCAGAAGAGAATCGGGCATAACTTCAGGTTCATCTTTGAGTACAGAGAATAGGGGGCGATCACAATCAAAGGGTAAATTTAATCGAGGTAGATCAAAATAAAGGGGCAGAAGCAAGTCAAGAAATGATAAGAGTGAGATCAAGTGTTGGAATTGTGACGATTTAGGTCACTGCCAGAACAAGTGCAAAGCACCATTGAAGAAAAAGGACAACAAATCAACTAACACAACAAAAGGAATATTACAGATGGACTTATTTTGAGTATCAGCAGTCCATTAGAATCGTGGGTTTTGGATTCAGGTGCATCGTTTCATTCTGGCAGTAGTGCTGAGGTCATGGAACAGTATACGTCTTGCAATTTTGAGGAGTTTTACCTTGCTGATGATGAGCCTCTGAAAATTGTGGGAAAATGATTTGTTCGGATCAATACTCCAAATGGTTCTATATTGCAGTTGCGTAATGTGAGACACATTCCTGGTTTGAGAAGAAATCTACTTTCAGTAGGGCAACTGGATGACGAAGGTTATGTTATGACCTTTAGCTGTAGTAACTAGAAGATAACCAAGGGATCCATGGTGATGGCTCGAGGAAAGAAGGAGGGTACATTGTATATGACAAATAGTACTAAAGATTGCATTGCTATTGCAGAAAAAAATAATGATGTGAATTTATGGCATTGTTGACTTGGCCACATGAATGAAAAGGGGATGAAATAACTGTGTTAGAAGGTTAAGCTACATGGACTCAAGACAATTGATGTCGGTTTGTATGAGGATTGGGTCTTCGGTAAACAGAAAAGAGTGAGTTTTTCGAAGGGTGGCAAAACCTTAAAGAAACAGAAGTTTGAGTTGGTACATAGTGACTTATGGGGACCAGCGTCAGTAACATCCCTTGGTGGTGCGTCATACTACATGACTTTCATTGATGATTCTAAAGGTATGGGTTTACTTTTTGAAAATAAATCTGATGCATTTGATACTTTTAGAAAGTGTAAATCCCTTGTAGAAAATGGAACAAGTTTGAAAGTAAAGTGCTTAAGATCTGACAATGGCGGAGAGTACGAGCTTAGAGAATTCAAAGAGTATTATGCTATAAATGGAGTTTGCATGGAAAATACCCTGAGAGGAACCCCTCAACAGAACGAAGTGGCAAAACGAGTGAACATAACTCTGAATGAGCATGCCAGATGTATGCGGTTGAAGTCAGGTTTACCAAAGATGTATTAGGGCAGATGCAGTTAACACAGCTACATTCCTGGTTAATAGAGGACCATTAGCTCCTTTGGAGAATGGCATACCAGAGGAGGCTTGGAGTGGTAAGGAGGTAAACCCAACTTATCTACGAATATTTGATTGTGTTGCTTATGTTATATAGATGCTGCAGCTAGAAGTAAGTTGGATGTTAAATCTATTAAAAGTACATTTATTGCATATGGTGGTGATTAATTCGGTTACAGATTCTGGGATGAATAGAATCGAAAAATAATTCACAGTCGAGATGTCATATTTAATGAACATGTTTTGTACAAGGATAGGATGGGTGCACCAGATGCTGAAAGTGCAGGTACTCAGGTTGTAGAGTTAGATCTATCTAACTCAGGTGGGAGCAAAGTAGTTCTGAATGACCAGGAGGTTGTTGATGCTGAGCCGAAAATACCACCAGTTCCGTTGCGAAGGTCTACAAGAGTGCGAGGATCACCAGATAAGTTCACACCATCAAATTACTACTTGTTGCTGACTGATGGTTGTGAGCCTCAATGTTACGTAGAGGCTACACATGGTAAAACCAGAAGTAAATGGAGGCTTTCCATTGATGAAGAGATGGACTCCTTGATGTCCAATGACACTTGTGATCTTATTGAGCTTTCAAAAGGAAAGAAGGCGCTGCATAATAAGTGGGTCTACAAAATTAAAGACGAGGCTAATGAGCGCAAGCGTTACAAGGCAAGGCTGGTTGTGAAGGGATTTCAGCAGAAATACGATATTGATTATATAGATATTTTTACTACTGTTGTAAAAATAACCACTATTCGAATGGTTTTGAGTATGGTTGCCGCAGAGAACTTACTGTTAGAGCAGATGTATGTAAAAACAGCTTTTCTCCATGGTGATTTGGAGGAAGACATATATATGAACCAACCATGGGGATACTTTTTGGGAGGTAATGGCAACCTAGTGTGTAAACTGAAGAAGAGCTTGTATGGTTTGAAACAGGCTCCGAGACCGTGTTACAAGAAGTTTGATAAGATCATGCTTGATATTGACTTCGTCAGATGCAATGTTGACAATTGTTGCTACTTCAAGTGGTTTGATGATAGTTATATCATATTATTGCTATATGTTTATGACATGTTGATAGCAGGTTCATGTGACCGAGAAGTGGATAGATTGAAAAAACAATTGTTAGAATGGTTTTCTATGAAAGACCTTGGAGACGCCAAGCAAATTTTGGGTATACGGATTACTCGAGACTTGGTGGGAGGAAAATTTTACCCTTATCAGGTGGAGTACATCGAGAAGATGTTGAAAATATTTTACAATGGAGAATGACAAGCCAATGAGTACCCCACTAGATATTCATTTCAAACTATCTAGCAAAGAGTCTCCTAGCAGTGATGAAGAGCGTGCCAATATGCAGAGGGTTCCCTATGCTTCAACAATTGGTAGCATCGTGTACGCGATGGTGCACACGAGACCAGACATTGATCATGCGGTGGAAGTATTTAGTCGTTTTATGAGCGATCTGGGTAGACAACATTGGGAAGCAATGAAGTGGATCCTTAGGTAATTGAGAGGTACCAAAGAGAGAGCCTATGTTTTGAGGGAAAAGGCGTTGAGCTTGCAGGATACACTGATGCAGATTTAGCATCAAGTGACCTTGATAGAGGAGAAGTACTACCGGGTATATATTTACTTTGGGTGGTACATCAAAATCTTGGGCTTCTATGTTGTAGAAGGTTGTGGCTCTATCTACCGCAAAGGCAGAGTATGTAGAAGTGATAAAGTCTAGTAAAGAGATGGTATGGTAGCAAAATTCCTTGGGTGAGTTGGGGAAAGAGCAGAAAAATGGTATCCTATACAGTGATGATTAGAGTGCTATTTTCTAGGCTAAGAACCCATCATTTCATTCAAGAACAAAGCACATCGAGTTGAAGTATGACTACATACATTATCTCTTAGAGGAGAAGATCTTGCAGCTAGTGAAGATTCGTGAAATTAAAAATCCTGCCAATATGTTGACTAAGGTTGTGACCTTGGAGAAGTTGAAGCTATGCATGGCTTCAACTGGGCTTAAAACTTGAGAGGAAGGCTTGGCGCTGCTGAAGTTATGAGTTACGTTGAGAAGACGTAGAGATGGTGACATTGGAGATCAGTCTCCAGGTGGGAGATTGTTGGGTTGTGGAGCCTGAAGTACCGTACATCCAAATCTTTTGGGGGTATTTTAGGGAGTTCGCGTAATTATAACTAAGGTTTTCTTGTTATAAATAGTTTGGTTGTGTAATTGTAACTCTATCTCAAAAATTATTATAGTACAAACTCCTGGTTAGGCAGCGCCCCTAGACGTAGTCAGAATCTCTCTCTCTCTCTGATGAATTGGATAAATAATTTCTTGTGTCATTTTTATTGCTTCTCTTTTTCATCATATTACTTCTAATTCTAACAGATAGAAGGGATTAAACATATCTAGTTTCAACTAATAATCGCTTATTACAATACTACAATATGCAATTTATCATGTGATAATATTGTAATTTTCAAAAGACTAGAAACTAAGCATTGTCGACTAGTTTAATTTAGATATGGATGTGAAAGAAGATATTTTATAAATGTAGAGAATAAACATATGTTAGTTCAATATAATCTCCATTTTTCCATTATACTACTATAGTCTATATTCTACAATATATAATGTATATTTGTCTTCCTTGAACAAATTAATATATTCGCATGCGTAACATATAAGTTTGGATTACTAGAAGCGTTACTTAGATTACAATTAGCCACCACATACGGTCCCTTTTTATATCCATGTAATCCAAGTGCTTTTTCTGAAAAAACATGGATTTCAACACCCTTTTTGTTGCACAATTATCTACATCATGGAATAACAATCATAACATTTTTTTATAAAAGCATGCGCGAACAAATTATGTAACACCTCCACAAACTAACGAAATAAAGCATGCCAATAAAAATTAAATTAACAGAGTCATTTGATTTGATGGAAATAGAATGTAACCATAGTTTTCAATCACATCAATCATCGACAAAAGACTTCAAGTTTGTTTACCAAAAAGCATTTTGAGAAAACAGATTCATAAAGTATTGTTATTAAACATCTAATATGAATTCCTACACATCATTCTTCTATTACATTACATAACTAATGTCGTATAAGTTGATCCACGTGAATTTCCTCATCTTCACATGATAGTCGATAATGCAAGAGCACCCCTGTTGTGTTTTGTTCACGGTGCACGATATTCACTGCCGCTAGTATCCTTGCAAAGTACATGGCTCTCAAATACAACATCTGAGTCTCGGGTGTTTCATCTTTAGCTCAGTTTTCCACCTACAAAGGTCGTCCTCCTTAAACGTCTCTATGTGTCGCATCATATATATAGCACAATCTTGCTGATTTATTTCATCTCTCCACCATATTTTCGAACGTGTCATCTTTGTTGTTGTAAGCCCAACTGTTTTCTAAAAAGGAATTCTTCTCAAAGTATTCTATGAACATTTTAGCCTACATAATAAAAACGCATTAAACTATTTATGCACACACACGATCAATAAACAAACTATAACCTCCAATAAGTCATGCTATAATAATATACAAACAACAGGAAAAATATAAAATAAAAAAATATAAAATAAAAGGAATCACACATTTTGTTTCTAACAAAAATAAAAGATAAACAGCACAAGAAGACTAGACAAGTAGCACAAGAAGGCAAATTAAGACGAAAAAAAGCAATTCACACATTATGTTACTAATAGAAGCACAAAATAAACAGTTCACACATTTGGTTGATAAAAAGTATAACATCATTACTAATGAGAGATTTAATATATATATATATATATATATATATATATATATATATATATATATATAGAAGCACACATCATGTTATTAAAATAACAGTAGCACAAGAAGGCAAAATAAGCAGTTCAAACAAACCAAAATTAGCATAAAGTGGTATTAAACAAAAGAATATTATAATTCAATGTTTTTCATACCAACAATATTAAGATTTCCCCATATTTCATCCCAGGATGCGGAATCCATAGCGGTGGATTTGTCTATGATATCAGCTCTAAAACTCCTCAGGTTGAAAGCCACAAAGTAGAAATGAGATGCATGGTAGATGGGGAAAATGAACTACAAACATAGAGCCTTTGGATCAATTGAAAATCCAAATAATATTAGGATGGTAGTCACATTTAATTACAGAACACGAAAAAATTACCACATCAATGCTCTAAAGTTTCATCCTCTTAATGTGTTTGAGCTCCCTCACTTAGCCTATCGAAGAATTTAGTTCGTCCTGTCTCCATAGTCAAAGTTGGATTTGCATCAACAATAGTATAGAAATGTCACATAAATATTAAAAGACTTTAATGTAAAGTATCAAATTAATGTCCATTACAATTAATTTAGTTACCACTTACACATGGGTCAGTAGTAAAAAAGAATCTGCACAGAGAATCTTGTGATCGGAATTGCTCGTTGTGGTTCATTATTGTGCTCCAGACGTTCAAGACCTGCGTGTTTACAAACGAACTCCCACCAATCATCTTCATCTCGTGTATCCTTAGTTTAACGTGCTTGTTACTGAAAATTACTTCATTCCTGAGGGGGGGAAATTAACATCCGGAAATAAAAATAACAACAATAACAACAAAAATAATAATAACATTAATAATAATAATAATAATAATAATAATAATAATAATAATAATAATAATGCACAAATCTGGATTTTTTAACACACAAATCTGCATCTTTGTTGTGCATTATCCACAAATAAAACTGCATCTCGGACTAATCTAATATCCCTGTCACTTCTGTTGAAAGTTGAAAAATATATATAAGTTAGATTCATGGTTAAATTAATGGATGTGACTTTTGATATAGTGTCCATTCATGTACATGTGTGTCCTTTCATATTTTGTGCCTTTACATGATTAGTTGTGTCTTTTCATTTATATAGTTTAGTCCTATAAATAGCCATGTAAATTTTTATTTGTAAGCATGAGTTTTGTATGAGTTGAACAAGAGAGTTCATTAATAATTGTGTGTTATAAACAAGAGTGTGAATATATATTTTTTCCGCTGCAATTTATTTTGAACCCACATTTTCCAACAAAGTGGTATCAAGAGCAAGGTTCAATTCTCTACAAAGACGATGGCCGCAAGTGGAGCATTCCCATTTTCAAAGCTCTCGAAAAATAATTTCAATCGATGGAGCATTAAAATGAAGACATATCTTGGTGGACAAGATGTTTGGGAAACCATTGAAATATAATATAATTTTTCACAAGATCCCGCTATTTTAAGCCAAGCCGCAAGGAAATCCTTAAAGGAAGCCAAGGTAAAAGATCAAAGAGCTCTCCTTAAAGGAAGCCAAGGTAAAAGATCAAAGAGCTCTCTCTATCATTCAACTCGGCATGGATGACAACAATTTTGAGAAAATTTCACAAGCAACCACTACGAAGCAAGCGTGGGATATTCTTAACAATGCTTTCAAAGGCATTGACAAAGTTAAGAAAGCTCAACTCCAATCACTACGAGGAGAGTTTGAGTCCTTGAAGATGAAAGAATCTGAAGAAGTATCCGACTACATCTCAAGAGTTGTGACTGTTGTTAACCATCTCAAAAGTAATGAAGAAAAGTTAGAAGAAAAGCGAGTTGTTGAAAAGGTACTTCGATCTCTTGCGCAGAAACTCGACTACATTGTAATAGCCATTGAAGAGTCTAATGATGTCGAGACCCTTAACTTGAATGAGTTGCTCGGAAAATTATAAGTGCATGAAGAAAAATTAAAAAGACGAACGAGAGAACCGGAAGTCGATCAATCTCATCATGCAATGACGATCAATTCCGACCAACATAAATCTCATAAATTTGGATATCGTGGTCGTGGGAGAGGCCGTGGTAGAGGTCGTGGTCATGGACAAGGACGCGGTCGTGGCCGTGAACGAGGTCAAGAAGAACAAAGTTCATACAAAAATGAAGAGTCACAATCGGAACCTCGTCAATCACGATCTCACGGAAGAGGTGGATTTAATCGTCATCAAAATAAGTGAGATGTCAAATGTTATCATTGTCACAAGTTTGGGCACTATGCTTCGGAGTGCCTAAATGAGTCTAACTTTGAAAAGGCTCATCTTGTCAAAAAAGATTCTGACCAAATCGTTGTTGGCATTGAAAGCGTCAATCGAAGAAGAAAATACTTCGTGGTACCTCGACTAGGGTGCGAGTAATCACATGTGCGGGGAGAAGCACATGTTCGTTGACATTGATGCTACTGTTGCCGGAAATATCATATTTGGCGATATGTCAAAAATCACCATCTACGGAAAAGGAAGGATTCTCATTCGATTGAAGAATGGCGGACACCAATTCATTGAAAATGTTTACTATGTACCTGGAATGAAAGCAAATATTTTTAGTATTGGGCAATTGCTCGGAAAAGGGTACGATGTGCACATGAAGGGCCAAAACTTGTACCTAAGGAATTCCGAAGGGAGGTTGATAGCCAAGGTACAAATGTCAAATAATAGAATGTTCATGTTGAAATTTCAGCACGACATGGCAAAGTGCTTGAAAGCGTGTTTTGAAAACGAGTCATGGTTATGGCACTTGAGGCTCGGCTACATAAATTTTGGTGGATTGAGGATGATGTCGTCCAAGAAGTTAGTGAGAGGACTACATGTGATAAATCATCCTGGTCAGATTTGTCAAGGATGTATTTAAGGGAAACAAAATCGACACTCCTTTCCAAAAGAATCTCTCTCAAGAGAGAAGCAACCGCTAGAGCTAATCCATACGGACATATGCAGACTTATTGAACCATCATCTCTCGGAAATAATCAGTATTTTCTGACCTTCATTGATGATTTTAGTCGAAAAACTGGGGTGTTTTTTTTTGAAGAACAAGTCAGAGGCGTTTACAACCTTCAAAAGGTTCAAGTCTCTAGTCGAAAAGCAAAGTGATTATCAAATCAAGGCAATGAGGTCGGATAATGAAGGTGAGTTCACTTAAATGGAGTTCCAAATTTTTTTTGAAGAGAATGGTATTTGGAAATATCTTACCGTTGCTTATTCTCCACAACAAAATGGTGTCGCGGAAAGGAAGAATCGATCAATTATGAATATGGTTCGATGCATGTTGAAGAGCAAAGATTTGCCAAAAGAATTTTGGGCAGAAGCTGTGAAATGTGCTGTTTATTTGTCCAACAGGAGTTCGACAAGAAGTGTTCGTGATCAAACACCACAAGAGAAGTGGAGTGGTTTCAAACCAAGTATTTCACATTTGCGAGTATTTGGTAGCATTGCACATGCCCACATACCAGATCAAAATAGGAGCAAGCTTGATGCGAAGAGTCAAAAATATATTTTTGTTGGTTATGATCAAGCATCGCAAGACTATAAATTGTATGATCCAGTTGAGAAGAAAAGGAAGTTTAGTCGTGATGTCGTGTTCGACGAAAAGAATTCTTGGGACTAGAGTACTCAAGATAAGGATCAATATACATTTTACCCTTTTGAGTCTATTTCGAAAGAAGTCGAAGAAGAGACGATGAAGCCCTTGAGACCTCCATTGCCACCCTCATGTGATCAACCTTCATCAGAAAGCGAGAGTTCATATAGTGGAAGACCTCAAAAGACAAGATCGTTGAGAGAAATTTACGAGCTCAATTAAAATCCAAACTTGTTCTGCTTGTTTGCTGATACTGAGCTCATAAACTTTGAAGAGGCGTCAAAGAGTCAAAAGTGGAAGAAAGCCATGGATGACGAGATCAGTGCAATTAAGAAGAATGAAACTTGGGAACATTCTTCTCTTCCAAAAGGGCAACAATCCATTGGAGTCAAATGGGTTTACAAGGCGAAAAAAAATTCTAAAGGAGAGATAGAACGATACAAGGCAAGGCTCGTAGTCAAAGGATATAAACAAAAGGCTGGAATTCACTATGATGAAGTTTTTGCCCCTCTAACTCATTTGGAAACCATCCATTTTTTGATATCGTTAGCAGCCCAAAAGAAGTGTAAAATTCATCAGATGGACGTGAAGTCGGCGTTCTTAAATGGAGTACTTGAATAAGAAGTTTACATCGATCAACCAGAAGGTTACTTGTTACCAGGCCATGAGGGAAAAGTGTTGAAGTTAAAGAAAGCGTTGTATGGTTTGAATCAAGCGCCAAGAGCTTGGTATAGCCGTATTGGCCAAACTTTTATGGAGAAAGGATTTAAGAAATGCCCTCATGAACATGCCCTTTACGTGAAAGTTGATGATAAAGGTAACATGTTGATTGTGTGTTTGTACGTCGATGACCTTATTTTTATAGGAAATAATGAGGAGTGGTTTGATGAATTCAAACAAGAGATGACTAAAGAATACGAGATGACGGACATTGGTCTAATGGCATACTATCTTGTAATTGAGGTGCATCAAAATAAAGATGGAATATTCATTTTCCAAGAAGGCTATGCAAAGGGGATTTTAAAGAAATTCAAGATGGAGAAATGCGTGCTGACCAATATTTCAATTAATGTTGGGACCAAACTTTCGAAGGATATAAATGGAGATCGTGTCGACCAAACTTTGTTTAAAAGCTTTCTTGGAAGTTTGCGATATTTGACTTGCACGAGGCCTGATATTCTATATGCAGTTGGTCTCATTAGTCTTTATATGGAGAATCCTACTAAGTATCATTTCAAAGTGGCTAAACAAATACTTCAGTATGTCAAAGGTACGATCAATTTTTGTTTGTTTTATCCAGAAACTGGAGAAATGAAATTGTTCGGATATAACGATAGCGACTGGGCCGGAGATCCCGATGATCGTAAGAGAACGAGTGGTTTTGTATTTTATTTTGGAGGATGTACATTCACATGGTTTTGTATTTTATTATGGAGGATGTACATTCACGTGGATCAACGGAAATATTTGTCGATAACAAATCAGCGATTGCACTAGCAAAAAATCCTATTTTTCATGATCGTAGCAAGCACATTGACACAAGATTTCACTACATTAGAGAATGCATTGATAAGAAATATGTTCAAATTAAGTTCGTAAAATCCGAAGACCAAGTGGCGGATATTTTCACGAAACCCCTCAAACACAAAACTTTTGAAAAGTTGAGGTACAAACTTGGAATGCGAGAGAATCAAGCTTAAGGGGGGATGTTGAAAGTTGAAGAATATATATAAGCTAGATTAATGGTTAAATTAATAGATGTGACTTTTGATATAGTGTCCATTCATGTACATGTGTGTCATTTCATATTTTGTGCCTTTACATGATTAGTTGTGTCTTTTCATTTATATAGTTTAGTCCTATAAATAGCCATGTAAATTTTCATTTGTAAGCATGAGTTTTGTATGATTTGTACAAGAGAGTTCATTAATAATTGTGTGTTAATAAACAAGAGTGTTTATATATATTTTTTTCGCTATAATTTATTTTGAACCCACATTTTCCAACAACTTCAATAGTTTTACAAACATAAGGAGACGAAAACTTTGCGGTCATCTTAATCCAATCCTGGTTCTTTCGTACCATCTGGTGTGTCGATTTATTTAATGTCTTCTTTTTGCATACAAAAATAACCAAACTAGATTAGCATACACCTATATTCTTGCAATAAAATAGAAACAGAACAAAATAAATTAAAAAATTAAAAAAAAATGCACAAGTGATACACAATAGCAACATTTGCTATCCCAACCATAAATTGTGTGATTGTACAACAGCCCATGATGACCTATATCAAACGTTGAAAACTGGACCCAAGATCAGCATTCTATAATACTAACAAAAGAGAAAACATGCATGCTTGCAACCAAATGAAAATACAACAGGATCAGAGGCACATTACAGTACCATATTAAATCATACGCATTTCAGTAAGAGTAACATATTGTCTTGCGCTATATTTTCTTTTCCCGTGCATCGTCTCATTTTGTTGTCTAACCTGTTACAGTCCTGCTCTCACTACATCGATTTCATCAACTGCTTGATTGCACTTTCCAATCTATTAGACACCAACAGATAATTCAATAAAATAAATTGGTGATTTACATAACACATACCCGGCACTACATAATACCAACACCTCAAATATAATGTATTATATCTAGTAATTTCACGCAGCTTATAATTTGCAGGGTTTTGTGGTTCTCCATATAATCATGTTTGATTTACATGTTATAGGCGACCTATCTTAAATTTGTGGTATTACATGAGCAGGTTTTGATTGCAGGTTTTGGTCATCTTACTCGTAAACTATGCGGATGTTAAGTCTTAAGTCTTATGAGTTTGTTTTTCTTGGGTTAACAACTTAGATTGTTGGTATGGTTTGATGATCTTTTGTAATAGGTTATCATATAATAAAAAACATAATGGTTCATACATAAACCATGCGGAAAATTATGAGGTTGGAGTTATAAAGTCAGGGGGCGGATATCTTTTGTTGCTTCATGAACCTTTCAGGGTGGACGCTTGTTTATGATTCATGTATCCTTCGAGGTCGGCTAGAGATTTAATGAATATGGTTAAGACTTGACGCTTGCTTTTATCGGGTCGACTATGGTTTCTATGGATATGGCAATGGATTGTGTAGTGGAAGAACATGTTTGACTTACATGTTTTCTCTCATTATGTATGTTTGATTTACATACTTGGCCTTGTGTGATTTGTTTAGTCTTGTGTAATTTATTTGGTCTTATGCGGTTTATTTGGTCCTATGTGATTTTTTTGGCCTTGTGTGAAGACATGATTGATTTACATGTTTTCCTTTAAAGTCTTTAATCATGTTTGATTTACATGTTCTTTTCGGACTCTATAAGATTTATTTTGTTTGATTGATCTTGCGACCTATGTGTAAAACAGGTTCACTTGACATTTACTTTAACATGTTGTTGGTAGATAACCTGGTTGAACTACTTGATTGCATTAACTCGGGGGACTATGTAGTTTTCTTGGTCATCTTTGGTTTAATTTTGTTGATGCGACCTGGTTGCTTCACCTTGTTTGCATTATTTGGACATGGGGGACTGATTGGTTTTCTCAGTCCCATGATATTGTTATATGGTTGCACCTGGATTGTGTATGGTCTACATTTTTTGTTTGGTTAAACTTATTTAGACATGGAGGACTGAGTAGTTTGTTCGGTCACTTATGACCTAATGTGGTTCTAATTTATTATAGTTTTACCGGGTATAATATGTTCTCAAATCAATGTGTCGTGAGGTCGTTAAATTGATATGGCCTAGATATTTATTTTGCTCAATTTACTTAAATTTGGGAGACTGAGTGGTTTTCTTGGTCAGATGTGGTTTAATATGGATTTTGCATGATTTAATATGCCAACTTGTGTCAGTTCGGCGTTTGTTTTTATGGAATGGGCTGACGCTTTTATTAGTTCAGCGATGATTTATGGGTGCAATGGTTATCTGGCCGACCTATTTTAGGTCGATGATATCTTTATGGTTAATGGTTATATGGGTTTCTGTGCCTTTATGGTTAACGCAATCTTGGGCCTTGATGGACTATTATGGATTATGGTATGAGGTCCTGATGGACGAATGAAATGGTTTATGGTTGTATAGGTGATGCTTAATTAATTTCTCATGGCTATGGTTTCTAGTATGGGATGACTTTTTTTAGGTCGGGTAAATGGCTTATGGTGTTTTGACTATATAGAGACACATGATTGTATTTTCTTGGATTATTGTGCCTGAGTACGACTGTAGGTCGCAGATTAAAGATTTTATGGTCTCCGATCGATGGGTGCATTAGGTCGACAAATATGAAATCTGGGTACTTATATGCGACCTCTTCTTCTGGGAGGAGCATTCTTCCTGGGGGCTGAGCGAGCTGTTTCTCATAGCTTGCGATTTTATGTGGTAAACTCTTATTGGATGAATAGTATTATAGCTCGGTACGACGAGCTGGGTTATTCTAAAATATGATATGGTAAGCTGGCAGGGTGATTTATTTATGGTTTATGTTTAAGTTTTTATTATGATTTCTGATGGTTGCGTTCTTTTTACCTTTTTACATGTTCTACCTGATTTCGTACCTCAATCAACTAGAACATGAGGGACTAGCTGATAGGACACTAAAAATTCACGTATCATATATGTTGGTATTTATGGTAAGCGACCTCATTTCTTGGAAGGAGCATTTCTTATGAGAGGTGGGCGAGCTGGTTTGTAGAGTAGCGACCTGGAGTATGAGGATGAGTTCTCATATAGGGTTGCTACCTCTTATGCTTTTATTAGTTGGGCGTTATCTGATAGCTCGGTCATGGGCTTTATAAATATTAGGCTCGAATGGGCTAATATGGATGGTATTGTGGGGTCCCGACGGACTGCATTGAAAGAATCACAGTCCCAGGCCTATTCTGGTAATTTAAGTGAGAGATTCATTATTTATGGGAACTTAGTATATAGGAAAAATCCTAATTCTAAGTCAGTCATGGTATTTATGGAACTGTGGTGGGAGAAGGAAACCCTGACTTGGGGAGCATTTCTCTTGTCTCTATAAAAGGGGTGCATACCTCTCTTTATTTTTAAGCTGGTTTATCGTGGTTTGAGCTCTCAAAAATTTCTCTCGCACTCGCTAACTTAAGTATCGGAGGACCTTCGCCGGGGCAGTCCACCGCCTTGGCTGAAGGTGTTGTTTTGCAGGATCATTTAGGTCGCCAGAAGGCTTTTTGGAGATCTATGAGGTCTATGGTCGCATACGTGAAGCTATTTAGGTCGCTGACTTCGTATTTTAGGTCAGTACCCCCTATTCTTGGTAACCAATCTTTTTGGTTTTATCATAGTATAATATTATGGCGTTAGTGTTTTTCTTCTCGCGCCTCCTTTCATTTGGCAAACTTGTGCAATGATTCTCTTAACATTAAATCAGCGACAGTTTTGACTTCATTCCATTGGGCATCCTAGTATATCAAAATAAATTATATCAGATAATTGGAGATTCACACATATCGAGTTGTATATTATATATTACATTGATACGATATAAACTTAATACCTCTTGTGTGAGCCATAGGGTGAAGCTCGGCGTACCATTGAACTTTCTATCTTGGCTATAGCGATATTCTCTACCTCGTACCCAAACTCATCTTCATCTTTGAATCGAACTTTCCGTACCTACTTTTAAAAATAAATTTGTCAAGCTTAGAAGTTCGCTCGCAAGAGTACAAGGTCACTTGTAGGTTGGTAAGTTGACTCGAGTCGAATCCAACAATTGAAATTTTAGATGTTCGTTTAATCACAATATCACACAAGAACAAATATAATTGAAGTTTTTGATTTTATAAACTACAAATTGAAAAGCAAGAACTATTATTGAAAACTATTTAGTTAAACTAATTAATCTAAACTAATTAAGAAAATAGGATTGAAAACTATAACTAGGATTTTAGAAATAAAAGAGCAATTAAAATAAACTAAATTACTACGATGATTACCAAGAATATATAAACGAAACGAAATTGAAAGGGAAAAGATTGCGATCTATATTATCTACTAGATTCAAAGTTCAAATCCGGAAAGAAAGAACAAATTATCAAAAATCTATAATTAACTAGTAACTAATCTAAAAAGTAATTAAAGAGTTTAGATTACTTATTATTATCTAGAAAAAGCAGTAAATCTCCAGCTATTCCGGATAAAGGAAGGTGATCTCAAGCGAAGAGCAAGTCACAAAACGAAAGAATGGAGCTTGAGAACTTGTGATCTTCAATCTCGATCTTGTATCTATGTGATGGAGGAAGGAATTGGGCTCTTTCTGTGCCTTGGAACCCTAGGAGTGTCAAAAAATTCTTTTTGTTGAAGTATGGAAGGATATATATAAGTTCTCAAAAATCAAAATGAGAATTTCCTTCCAAAAATAGTGTTTCTGAGTCGGTGTCGATGGGTGTCGATCGACGGGTGGAAACCATGACAATAGAGAGTTCGTCGACTAAGTACGTCGACCGACGGGGTGTCGACGATTGAAATAGAGAGTTCGTCGACGGTTCATCGATAAGGTGGTCGGTCGACGCTGGCAGCTCATAGTTGTCGACGCCGCGTCGATGCTGGTGTCGATCTACGGTTGCTTCCTGCGCTACTTTTTCGCTGATTTGCTCGTTCTCGTCTCTCAGTTCTCACAACGGTTTGTAAGCTTCATCTTTTAAGTCCTAAGCTTCCTTGGCTACTTAGCTGTATAGAGAAAAATAAAGAATAATCACCCAATTGTAATAATTACTATCAAAACATGGTAAATAAGCTGGAGATACATAAATATGAAAATATGCTCAATCTATCCAACCTATACCAAAATTAATAACAAATCTAACTAAAACACTACCTAAATATATATAAAAATCAAGACAAATGCGTACTAATCAATCTTGCATGCCCGACTGCTCAGTCTGTCCAGGCGTGGGTTTTAAAACTACAACCCCAATAGTGAAACCAAAAAGACCTATTGTAGTTTCAGGCAATTCTTTAAAGTGTAGATTTTTAAACATGTGTTGTGGAGTCCCTTACACCATCTCCATGATCTCCACCGTGATTGCATTTCAACTTTACCTTCGATATTATTTTATCTGTATACAAATGCATCATCTCTTCATCTTCATTGATTCTGCGTTCACCCACGCGGACTCAAGTGTTGTCTCTTAGTTGTGCACTTTTTTTTATCTTCCTTGGTAGGTATGTATCGATTCTCAGAAAATCCACTACTAAACCCCTGAGCGTTAATTTCATCGATCTGCCTTTTTTTGCAATAATATATATGGCCAGCCTTTGATCATTGGAAATGCTCTGGGGACATCTCGTTGATACATAATTATTCTATAAATGTACCTAATTTGTTGCATTGTGTAAAATTTGAAGGTATATGGTTCTGAAAACAAGTATCGGTGTATGATGTTATTTTAAATGTTAACCAACAATGAAACCAACTTCAACCAGAGTTTAACTAAAAATATGCAGCATAAATATAAACTCAAGAACACAGCAAATTAAATTCAGCTCACAAGTAAAAGTACTTGTGAACTTGAGTGTACAAACCCGAAAACTATATTACTTTCCTGTTCACGATCAATATATAAAAATAAGAAGTAATATATGAAAACTAAAGTATCAAAAACATGATACTAAATACTTGTCGTCTAGATGAAAAGATCTTCTCCGTTGGTCACACAACTTCGAAGAACTTCTTGATCTCGGACAGTGGATCCAAGTAGTCGCTACTGTTCTTTCCTTGCTTGTGCGTCGTCTGCTTGCGTCTTCTCAAAAATCCGTGCGTCTATTAATATATGTCCAAGTCTTGGTTGTCTCTTCTCTTAAATAAAAAATCCTAGAAACTTAAATTTGGCAAACAAGTAAAACAAATCCTAGACACAATCTAGGAAACTAAATAAAGTCCTATACATAAACTAGGAAACAAAATCTAGAGTCTTAATTTATTTTGTGCCCAAGAAATGCAAAAAACTAAAATAAGAATTATTGCCAAGAATAAATTCCCAACAATCTCCCCCTTTTGCCTTTCTGGACAAAATACAACGACACAAAATAAGTTCAAACTAAAATACTAACTCCCCCTAAATAAAGCAACCAATGTTATTAAAAACATCAACCTAACATTACAACATCAACCCAACATTACAAACAATATTGTTCATTTGACCACTTATCAAAACAAACCACAAGGAACTTATTGACTCCCCACCCTCTTCGAACGACGAGGGGATGTCGAAGTTCCTTCACCCGGATCCTTTCACTTCTTCAACAGCTTCTTCATCTTCTTCAAGGCCTTATTACAAGAACGAATTTTCTTCCTTCGCTTCTAAAGAGCAAGGCTGGCCAAAGCCTCGGCAGCAACAGCGTCATCGTCAGCCATATCCTTATCAGCGTCGCCATTATCTCCCCCTTTTTGGCCTGAAGGCAAAAGAGCCTCCATGAAGGAACTCCTGAGAGCCTGCAGTTGAGTAATCTGCGAATCAATCCAGGCAACATGCGCATGAAGAACCTACGCAGACATGCAGAACATGTTAGGACCAATGTTGGGAACGCCGGACCCAACACCACGAGCAACATTGTCCCGAAAATGCGCCTGCCAAGGGAGATCAATAATCCTCGCACCAGAAATATACTGGCCCCTCAAAGCAAACCAGTCGGCCTCACCAGTAAGCACGTTATTAGGATGAAGCGTCAAACCCTGATTCTCAAGCATGCTGAAGATCAACGAGGGAAAACACAAAGATGTTGTAGACTTGGTTGTGGCGAACTTAGTGACAGTGTCGAACACCTGCTGCCCAAAACTGAACTTGAGTCCTATCCCAAGCTTCTACAAAAATTGGGCCTGTGGCCGCGTGACACACGTGGTGTTCTTGGACGGAACCCAGTTAAAAATGGCTACCTTTTGCAAAATAGAGTAAAGGGAAGAAAGACGAGTACTCGGCAACTGTTCAAACCATGCATTAACCAAACCCCCAGAAAAGAACGAGATGACTTCATTCATGTCATCCACAGTCGAATCACCGTGATAGGGCTCAGTCCCAAACAACTCATCAATCAAATCAGGGGTAAAACTAAACAATTTACCACGCACAAATACTTTGCCATAATTCACAGATTTTAAATCAACAATGGAAGGCATCAAGTTGGCATAGAACTCCACGACTATATTACGGGCAAAAGGCATGGAAGTCGAGACTGTGGAATACATACATTTATGCTGAAGGAAAGCAACCAAATTTTGCTTCTCAAACACCTCTACCGGGACTCGACGCTCAGTAATCATATGCCGGGTTCGGTACTCAGAGAAAAACTCCTCGGCCTCAGTAGTCAAAAACCTATCGAAAATTGGCACCATGTATTCAAGACCAACGGTCCAAGAGGGAGTGCCAGTGCACTACTACAGAAACAGCTTTCTAAGGCTGTTGATTAAAGGTGGTTTTCTGAAAACCGCCTTAAAATTACTTTTAATGGCGGTTATGGCAATAACCGCCGTTAAAAAAGGTCTTTTTACGACTGTTTTCAAAAAAACCGACGTTAAAATTGGATATTAACAGATTTTAACAGCGGTTTTCTAAGAACCGCCGTAAAGGTGATGTAAATCTACGGCGGTTTTATATAAACCGCCGTAAAATTGATGTAAATCTACGGCTGTTTTCAAAAACCGCCTTAAAAACTTGGGTATTCTACGGCGGTTTCTTAGGAACCGCCGTAAGAACTGGAGGCTAAGCTTATTTTAACGACGGTTTTGAAATAACCGCCGTAAAATCATATAGTTTACGGCGTTCTTTAAAAACAGCCGTTAAATCTATTCTTTAACGGCGGTTATTGGAAAACCGCCGTAGAATGTTTTAATTTTTTTTTTTGGGTACACGCGTCCTTTTATCCAAAACACATAACCCTCCACCTATTTCATTCGTGTTTTTCCTCAGAATTGAACAAGAACTAGGGTTGCTTCTCTCCCGCCTCCGTTTTTTCCCCAAATTGAACAAGAACTAGGGTTGCATTGAACAAGAACATGGCTACCCGTTTTTTTCCCCAAATTGCATTGAACAAGAAGCATTCCCAAATACGCTCAGTTCATTCCCCAAATTTTATCCCCGAAATTTCATAAGCATTTTATCCCCAAAATACGCTCAAGCATTCACGGAGAACGTTCGGCCATCGACGATTCCAACCCGTAGCGGCGCGCTGTTGCTTCTCTCCCGCCTCCGTCAGAGTCAACCACGTTTTCGTCTGCAACGGTGTACCTCAGCCTCGTGTAAGCTTCCATTTTCGAATTTCTTCTCAATTAGTGATTAATTTTAGGGATTTGAAAGTTGATATTGGTTTTTAATTAGGGCTTTCGGACTTGATCTCAATTGTGAATTGACAAACTTGGGCACCCACTTTGCTGTTGTTCCTGTTTCTCAATTGTGTTTGTGTCTCTGTGTGCTCATATCTGATGAATTTGTTTGAGTAAAACTCTTAATAATTTGTGATTTTAAATGGATCAATTTATTTCGAAGTTATTTTGATCGCAATCTCAATACTTTGTTATTTTAATTTGAACAATTTATTTGTTGCCATTTTGAAGTTTATTTTTGCAATTTTCATCTGTTTCTTCTTAAGTTACGATTCCAGATAGATTAATATAGTTGATGGAGTTTCAGGTTAGAAAAGGAGATGGTTACTTGGCTGCTTGAATGTTGAAATAATACAAAAACTAAATAATAATAATAATAATTGAAGAGTTTTCAATTATTGAGTTGCCTGTATTATTATTATTGCAGATGGGTAGTAACAGATAATTGGGATTTGTTTAAGTTCAAATTCTATTGTTATGTAATTTCAGATTCTTTTTAATTTTATACATCTTGCTATTTCCCCCAATTATTATTGCAGCTGGGTGGTAACAAGTAATTGGAGTTTTTTTTTTTCCCGAATTCTATTGTTATGTAAGTTTTTTAAATTATTTTTAATTTATTCGTATTGTTATTTCCCACTCCAGGCTTGATAAAACTAAGTTCTATGTCGTTGGAGCCGGTATTTTTTCCGGAGTTACATTGGCACTTTATCTGATCTCAGTTGTGAAAACCAGAATGCAAAGTAGCTTCACATAAATCTGTAGAAAGAAGTGCAGTTTCTGTCATCAAAGGTAATAATAATATGGATATATCCAATGTTAACATATTTACTGTAAATAATTAGGAACTATTTTAGGAAGGGATATCAACCATATCCCCTGATTCCCTTGTTTGGTTTTCCTTTATTCTGTTGATTAGTCTCTCTAGAGTGTTTATAAATGTATTGTATTCCTCTTTTGACTATAAAATAATATAGAGATAATTTCAGTTCACAACCAACATGGTCTTTCTAGCCACTTCAATGAATTCTAATGGTATAAAAATTTCTTTCTTTTTCCCAATCCAGTCTCTCTGCATTTAGTAAGGTTCATTGACCTTCTTTCTCTGTGAAACTATTTCTCTTTGAATTTTCATAACTGAAAGCTCTTCAAATGCAACTAGATTTTATTTATTTCATTTTATTTTGTTACTATGTTTTTGGGGTGGTGGGGGTGGGGCGGGGAGGGTGATTCTTTAAGAAACTGTTCCTTTCTGTTGCTCTTTTTTCGGCGAACTCCTTTTCAGTGTGTATATTTTCCTTTTTCAGATTGTGCATTTTATAGCTTTGGAGAAACCCAAGGAAGATGAGTTTTACCTAGAATTGTGAGTATCATCAAACCCGATTTATTCATTTTATTCTATTTATTAGTCCATATGTAATTTTCTTCTTCAATTTCCCTATAATTGCATGTCTCGTGAACTTAGTTATTTCAACTTATTACTCAATCTCGTTTTTAAGCACACTACTGGAACAGTAAAGTTATGGGAAATTACAAGAGGCGTTATTGAAAACTATGTAGAAGTCAGTAGCGTGCTTAAGAATTAATTTGTTGATGATGTCATGTGACATCACATTGTAAAATATATTAATATTTGATATTTTCTTTAGTTTGATGCTTTGTGATCTTATTTATTCTGCCATTGCAACTTTCATTTGAGAAAAGAAAGAAGAATTGTTTGAGATGGTATGCACATACTTTCTTATGTTGCTCTTCCGACATTTTCAACTGCATTCTTTTGACTTGTTTTTGATCATTTAGGTGAGTATACATGCATGGTTCACGGTATATACAAGGCTTGGGAGTTTGTCGGTGCATTTAGATACCCCATAATACATTTCCGCTGAGATGTATTCTGTTGATTTAGGCATTCTGGGGAAACCTGAGGATAACAAGGTATTTATTATCAAAATAATGTTTATTAATTGCTCCCTCAAGACTGTTCTCTATCTAGTTGTTCAAACTTGACTCTAGTATGTGGTTTGTGACTATTTACACATTTGTCATACATGTTAATATACGGAGAAGCAGATTTTTGAACCATTGGAATATTTTTTTTAAATCTTTCCTGGCCTAATTATGACGATATGTGCCAAAAGATAATTTCATATATAAAAATATTATAGTCCTAATATTTGTTTTGGTTAAAGAAAATGAACAAACAAATTAGTGGAGATAATCCGGCTGTGTACCCATTTTCTTATAAAACTAGTGGAGCATGGAAAAATAGTTAGAAATTATTATCCTTAAGAAATAGGTCCGGTGACGAATGACGATCTGATGGGCAATTCTTCATTAATTATGAAGTTAACCCTTATGAGTTGTTCTTCGTAATTAACCCTAAATTTATTTTACTCTTGAAAAGTAAATCCTATCTCTATGTTGTCCAATAACTGCAATACTGACTGAGGTAATTTGGTTCTTTCTAGTGCTTTAGTGACAGTAGACCGCAAATCTGACACGTTGATGTACTTGTAAAAGGTCATTGCTTACGATCCATCTTATGATGTATCTGTTGGTTTTTATGTGTTTGCTCAGGTAAAAATGTTCACTTTTCTGTAATATATCTAAATGATCTTATCTTTTCTCGCAGGATAAATTAGCAAATTAAAGTAAAGGAGGTAATTTGGTTCTATCTAGTGCTTTAGTGACAGTAGACCGCAAATCTGACACGTTGATGTACTTGTAAAAGGTCATTGCTTACGATCCATCTTATGATGTATCTGTTGGTTTTTATGTGTTTGCTCAGGTAAAAATGTTCACTTTTCTGTAATATATCTAAATGATCTTATCTTTTCTCGCAAGATAAATTAGCAAATTAAAGTAAAGGAGCTCAAAGATGTCCTTACACAGCTAAAACTTACAAAACAGGGGAGGAAACAGGTTATATATCCAATTTATTGCTGATGCTATCAACCCACTTCCATTCTTCAACTCCTATAGGCTAGAAGAAATAAGATGGGAGTTAAAGATACAGTTAGTTTCTGTTCTGTTTTAAGGTTTAGAATCCACATGTTTCTTTGGGGGCAATTTTTGCATTTCTTTGGCACAAACCTCTTTTTATGGCTATGAATGGGACCTTCTGTAGTGGTATTCACTAGTTACCTAGGCAATTTATCTGCTGGCTTGCAGTACTTGACGTGTCATTGGGAATCTGGTTTTAGATTGCTTGATGTAATTCTTTGTTCCACATTTGGCTTTTGAATGTCGTAAACTTCTGATTGCTAAGTATTTTAATTGCATTTACTTTCCTGTTCATGTTATATTTTCATCCTTTGGATGTGTTTAATAACATTAAAGTTATGGTTTGGTTGCATTGGTTTGGCACAGGACCTTTTTGATTGAATATTGGCCATTCTGTCTGACGAGGAAGGTAAATGACATTGCTACCTCCTAAAATTTGTAGAAATCTTCAGATATCCACTGAACAAGGATAAACTATTTTAATTGTTATATTTGTACTTGTGTGGTGCACCAACATTTTTCCTGTGTTGATAAATCGTGCAAGTTGAGCAGAGTACCCTTCCACTATTAGATTTTTATATGTCTTTGATAGGGTGATCTGCTGCCTTGTCTTTCTCTCTCTCAGGCACACACACTCACAACAATCACATTGTTGAAATAATATGAAGAGTGCAGTTTGTTTATATAATTAGGAGCTTATTTCCTTGTGATTGACTATGTTTGCACTCTAATTTAATATTTATAGTCCAATATTCCTTTCATATCATGTTATGTGTTATATTTTATGTCAATTTAAATCTAGAAATCAAACTAACTCAATTAGCACCAATCCTACAAAAAGAAATTTCTGTATTTTTTTTTTCAGTTTCAGAAATTGCATAGAGGAAATTAAGTAGTCTAAGTCAGATCCTTGAGAAAAAAGAAAACATGATGTGGGTAACAGACAAATTCTTGAGGATTTGCTTATCCTTTAATTAAATGATTTAGAACACAGTGCTAATCTCATTTTTGGTGCTTGTACATATTTCTAAGAAATCCTTCAATTGCATTTGCTAATCTCACACGGATACACAACACACGGGAAAATTGCTTATACCGGATTTAATGTAGTTTCGGTTGATGTTTATTCCAGGTTAGAAGAGCGCTATTAATAATGCATACAAGAAGTGAAGTAGAATACAAGCGAGAAAGAAGATTAATAATTCGGAATGCTTGAAAGCCTCGTCTCGGTCTGTAGATCAATCCATCATTCTGATAAAAAATGCATATGGACACAAGTAATTCAAAGAATGCATAAATAATTAGTAGTATGCTTAGTTTAATTAAGCTTTGTATGTATTAGTCAGTATTGAACTGTGTCATAGTCACATTGACAATTATGGATGGTATTGGTGGAAATTCTTAATTATATTGGAGTGTTAATTCTTAATTTTTTTGTTCAAATAATTAATATATCCAAAATTCACCTGCTTTCATTTCTTTTTTTTTTTAAAATTATTTTACTACTTTCTAGAAGGTATTTTTCAATGACCGTTCTGGAAACAATTACTTTCTAGAAGGTAGTTTTAGAAACCGCCGTAAATTCTCACTTTTTCGACGTCGGTTCTATAAAACCGCCGTTGAAACCGTATTATATTACGGCGGTTTTTAAACCGCCATTATAATATCCTTAAAACCGCCGTAAATTCTCACTTTTTAAGGCGGTTTTGAAAACCGCCGTAAAAATTTACGGCGGTGGATACAAAGGCGGTTTTTAAAACCGCCGTAAAATCCAAAAAAAAAAAAAAACGCCTTAAAAAGTGATTTCTGTAGTAGTGGTGGAGGAGTGAGAGTGAGTAGAGGTGTTAGATGGAGTCAATGCGAGAGCAGGAGAAGCAATATCAGCAGAGTCAGAGCTGGAGGATGAAGCAGACTGGGCTTGCGGTGATGTTGGTATGGGGGAACCATATGAGGACCAACATCGTTCTTCTTCGCTCCCTTGTTTTTCTTTTTGTCTTTCTTGTAAGCAGAAAGGATATCACGAAGAGGCATATCAAATGAGGAATCAGGGGAATACTCAAATAGATAAGGATCAAACTCAGGCTGTGTCTCATGGACAGGAGACGGAGGAGAATCATTAGCAACCGGTCAGGATGAACTTGTCACTTCACCACAGAAAAAGTCTAAAATGTTATAAGGAGGAGACGAGTATTAAGTTTCAGTAGAATATGGGGAAACGTTGATAGACACTAGGGTAATTTTCTTGCCGGCCAACTTTACGGTCTGCATCCAGAGAGGTGTCTTTTTCTTTGATAGACTCGGAGCTGAAGCAAAAAGAGGCACCGACACTTCAACCGGAGTGGTAGGAACATAGTCATCATCATCAGGATCGGTCAACACGGTGATATCCTCCGCAAGGTTCATGTGCTCAATCGTCATATTGCGTCTCGGTCCTGCTTGGTTCTTTGGAACGGCAGGCGGCACCACGCCGGAAGGAATATTATGTAACTTCCTAGATCTCTTCAGGGTAGGGTTCCCAACTGGTCCAAACGTTTCAGCAACAAAATTCGAATTCGGTGGATTGTCAACATCTATCTCGTTTCCGGGCTACCCTGGAAAGACCTGTTCTTCAGAAGCGGCATCAAGCGGCGCAGGAGCCTGCACAACATCATGAGATTTGCGTGGCAGCGAGGGAGTCGGCGATGTTGTTACAAGTGGTGGGTTGGAAGAGGAAACACCACCAACTTCAGCGCGTATGTATATGACACCAATTTTTGGATAAGTTGCAGGAGCCTGTTCGTTTGAGCGTCGCACGCCGGTTGGTAACTGAGGAACAGATGATGAAGTGGACGGGTTCGACATCCTGAGAATTTCACAAAAATACAAAAGCAGCAGAAAAATCGAAATAGATTGTAGAAGTTTGTGAGAGCTTGAGAGTTTAATTTCAGAGATTTTATGGAGAAGTAGGAAAATGGTAAGAAAATCAAGTAATTATGCTTTCCAAAAAGTGATCGTTTCCAAGGAGAGAGAAAAGAAAAAAAAAAGGAAATAACCCTAATTTACATTCCTACGGATTTTAGGCCAAAACCTAGTTTTCTTTCCTTTCTAAAACAACACCACTCCCCCTTAAAGTAGGATACATGATCTCAACCACTTCAACCATTATCTCATTAATTTCTAAAATAAAAATTGCAAAACTCTACTACAAAATCAACCGAAAATTTTAGCCGAATTAAATGTACCATCAACACAGTAGAGTTAATCTTAGCAATATGAATTATCACTCTCCAAATTAAAATCATTATTACTTGTCCAGCCTTCTGAGTACAACTCCACTGAAACACTTGGTTAGCTAGATTCAAAATGAAATTAAGAGAATTCAAGATAGACAAAAACACAAGCAAAAGTACACACAGCAAGAAGGCATCTTCTTAAGTATGAATGTCCTACGGGATGCCTAAAATTTTTGACCTAAAAGGTTATAAAAAATCACATTATGGTTTCAGTGACTTGACCCGGTGTTGCTTTTTATGACTGATAACATTATAACCAACATTGCCTCAGGTGAAGTCAATGGAACCTTACCCCTTAACCCAAGTTAATGACTACGTCAAAATCACTCAAGAATGTGAAATTTAAAGGGTGGATCAATTTGTATCCAGATTTTCTTCATCCTTTTAGAGTTTTGAAGAGAAATAGCATATCTTTAGCAATTGCTGTTAACACCTCTTGTTTTTGGACCTGGGAGAAAACCAGTTTCTGCGGGCAAACTCCACAATCACCTGATTTAAGAGGGTAGTCTTTTTGTCATCACTTTTATTACAATACGAGACCTTATCGCACTTTCAACCAGACTCAATGCATTTAGATTATGTATGATAAGAAAAAAATGCATGCAAAATTATACAAATGTTGTGACTGATGTTAGTTTAAGGTGTCACAACATCAAAACCAACATTAGCTTAGACAATGCCAATACCGAGATCTCTTCTCAAACGAGAGAAGGTCTCTAAATCTAATGCCTTTGTGAAGATTTCAGCAAGAGGATTGTCTGTCCCTATATGCTCAAGGCTAACTATCTTCCTCTCAACCAAGTCTTGAATAAAGTGGTACCTTATGTCAGTGTGTTTGATTCGAGAATGTTGGACTGGATTTTTCGAGATATCAATGGCAATGGAATTGTCACAAAACACATTCAAAATACTACTGTGCAGACCATAGTCTTCTATGATTTGATTCATCCACAACAATTGTGTACACGCACTTCCAGCTGCAATATAATCGGCTTCAGCTGTAGAAAAGAAATACAATTCTGTTTTTTGCTATACCAAGAGATTAGATTATTACCCAAGAAAAAACAGCCCCCTGAAGTACTCTTTCTATCCACTACATTCCCAGCCCAGTCCAAATCAGTATAACCCTCAAGTTCAGTACCAGTGTCTTTAGTATACCAAACACCTAATTATGTTGTACCAGTAATGTACCTTATGATTCTTTTAACGGCTTTTAAGTGTGACTCTTTTGGATTAGATTGATATCTAGCACACAGACACACACTATACATAATATCTGGCCTACTTGCTGTTAAATACAACAGACTCCCTATCATGCTACTATACATGGTGTTATCACCACCTTTACAAACATCGTCTCTAGACAGTTTCACATTTTTGCCCAGTGGTGTTTTCTTACGCGTTTCACTTTCTAACCCAAATTTTTCTACTAAGTTCTTAGCATATTTGGTCTGAGAAAGGAAAATACCATCATCAAGCTGTTTGATTTGTAAACCGAGAAAATACGAGAGATTACCTTCCATGCTCATCTCAAATGTGTCGGACATTCGAGTGATAAACTCCTTTACCATCTGCTCGTCAGTGGATCCAAAAATAATATCATCTACATAAATTTGGACAATTAAGATGTGCTTATTGGATTTAAGGAGAAACAAGGTTTTGTCAACTTCCCCTCGTCTAAAGTTCAAAAAGAGTAAGTGTTGAGTCAACCTTTCATACCAAGCTATAGGAGCTTGTTTTTAACCATATAAAGCTTTTTTCAGTTTTAAAACAAAATTTGGTTTTTGGGAATCTACAAATTCTTTAGGTTGCTCAATGTAAACTTCTTCGCTTAAGACTCCATTTAAAAAAGCACTCCTTATGTACATTTGATGCAATGATATCTTCATATGACAAGCAACAGCAAGTAAAAGTCTTACCGACTCAATGCGAGCAACAGGGGCAAATGTCTCATCAAAGTCGATTCCTTCAATTTGTGTATACCCTTGAGCAATCAGTCAAGCTTTGTTCCTCACAATGTTGCCCACCTAATCAGTTTTGTTCTTGAAGATCCACTTTGTTCCAGTCACGTGATAGTTCTCTGGAAGAGGAACTAAATCCCAAACATCGTTTTTGGCAAATTAGTCCAACTCCTCTTGCATTGCCTTTATCCAGAATTCATCCTTGAGTGCATCCTCCACACTCTTGGGCTCTGTTTTAGAAAGATACAAAGATTCGTGAATTTTAGAACAGTTAGTAGACAAACAGACATACCTAACCATTTCTTTGAAATTTATCTGTCTCCTTCTTGTACTCCTTTCATCTAAGTCTTCGATGGTTTGGCCCGTGGGGTGGTTTCTCTGAATTCTAGATGGAATATCCCTCCGATGAAGATCAATGGGGTCAACTGGATCTGCTTCTTCTGATTCAAAATCTGATTCTGCGGCGGCTTGAATTAATATTGGTTCTGATGTTGTGTTCCCCGAAAAAACATTGGTACCAACATCACTCAATTCTCTGGTTTTTGCACCTGCATCTCTATTTTTAATACCTGCACTATCATCTACAGGAAGCGTGACATTATCTTGAGGATTTTGATCATAGACCAGATCATTATCCTCGGTAGGTTTAACTCCACTCTTCAAATCATCGAACTTGACATTGACTGACTCAAACATGCTACGTGTTCTAAGATTAAAAAACCTATATGCATGACTATTTTGGGAATAACCCATGAAGATGCATTGTCACTTTTTGAGTCCAGTTTAGCTAGATGATTTCTATCATTGAGCACATAGCAAATACATCCAAAAATATGAAAATTGCTCAAGTTCGGTTATTTACCAAACAGCAATTCATAGGTTGTGGCACATGATCCTGGTCTAAGATAAACCCTATTTATTATATGACATGCAGTGTTTCATAGCTTCATCCCCAAAAAATTTTGCAATGCCTTTGGAAATAAGCATAGTTCTAGTCATCTCAGCAAGAGACCTATTACGTTCAGCTATGCCATTTTGTTGGGGAGTGATAGGTGAAGAAGACTCGTTACTTATACCTTCCGAAGTGAAGTATTTTGAAAAGGATGTATTCTCAAACTCTTTTCCATGATCTGTTCTAATCCTACCAATATTCACACCAAATCTCACACACAACCTCTTTGTAAGTTTTTTAAATGCTTCAAAATTCTCACATTTTTCTTCTAAAAACTCTACCCAAGTGAAACAAGAAAAATCATCTACAATGACCAACACGTACCTTTTACCACCAAGGCTCTCGACTTCAAGTAGTCCCATAAGGTCCATATGAAGGAGTTTGAAGCAAGATGATGTAGTGAGACTCTGCACTATTAGATGTGGCACCCTGACCTGATTTCCTTTCTGGCACGCCTCGCACACAGGTATGATCTTGGTGTTGAGTTTAGGAAACCCATTCAAAACTTCCTCTTTTGACAACCTGTCCATCATCTTGTAGTTGAAATGCCCAAGTTTTTGATGCCACACATCAACATCACTTAATTTAGATAATTTTCAAAAGGCATCACTATTGATTTGATAGCAGTTATTTGAAGTCCTCTGACCAGTGCGTGTCTTCCACAATGGAATCTGGTAAGTGAGCTAACTAAAAAAATGAAATAAAATCGAACGCAAAAAATACACATTCAATTCTCCTCATAGAATTCACATCTCTCACAGTTGAGTTTGACACTAAAACCATCGTCGCAAAGTTGACTTATGCTTATCAAGTTTGCAGTAAGTCCTTCTACCAGCAACACATTTTTCACAGTTACAATGCCGGGAACATGGAGAGTTCCTTGGCCAGTGATTTGGCCATTTGCGCCTCCACCATATTTTACCTTTCCACCTCAAAACCTGAAAATATATTGGAAAGTAAGTCTTCTAATCCGGTCATATGCTTGGAGCATCCACTATCGAAGTACTAGGCTCCAGGGACGTGGGATTTCAGGGAGGTATGGATCATATTGCACTTGATGTTATTTTTCTTCACCCAAACCTGTTTGAACCTGGTGTTTGTTTTGATGTTGGTAACATGCGAACCAACATGGGATTCAACAGCCACCCTTGTTCTCTAGAAATGTGTTCTCTCGCCAATAATCTTCCAGCAGAAAGGTCGAATGTGACCTGGATCACCATAATGATGGCACACGAACTGTCTCCTTCTCTTTTTGTGGCGTTTGGTCGATTTCTATTCTTGGTTTGATGCTTGTGTTGGCTGATTTGGTTTATAATCAATTCCATGCTTTGAGGTTTCTTGGAAACTCATTTCCAAGATTTCGTCGAGCTTTGCCTTCCCTTTGTTCAGATTCATGATGGTTCCTTGAACTCCTTAAGCTCAGTTTTAACCTTTTCTAGCTCAGTATCCTTTTGGTGAGCGACGATTCAAATCGAACAATTATGTCAAGTTGATCATTCTTTTCCTTGGTTAGTTTGTCCACCTCTTTCATGAGATCCTTGACCTTGAGTACCTGTTTTCCCCAACTGACAAACAGTTGCTTATGCTCAATAATGAACTGCTCGTACTCTTCAAGATAATCAGTAACCTCTGCATTCAGGCACAAGGTGTTGGTTTTGAGGTTACCAACATGGATGTCGTCGTCCCACACAACATCAGTAAACAGGGATAGAACCGGTTTAGGCTAGTCGGAATTGTTGACATCCTCAGTGAAGTCTGTGGCAATCATGCTCTTTTTTCATGAGAGTGTTAGTACACTCATTCTTGTAGTGTCCCCAACCCTTACATTCATGACATTGAATTTCACTGAGCGGTTTCGGGGAGCTGGATGCATTGGATACCGAAGGTGAGGACTGTGATCTGGCAAGAGTGCGTCTAGTGAACTTTGGTGTAGACACCTACGGCTTTGTCTTTGTGCTTGATCCTCCAATGTTTTTCTTCTTCTTTAGGAAATTATTAAAACGTTGGGTCACATAGGATAATTCGTCTTACTCAAGAGTAGTGGATTCCATCTTTTTCAAAATCCTTTTCAAATCAAACTCCTCATCATCTTCATCGTTGTCAAAGCTAGCATCGGAGGAGAGAGCAACATTATTCTCTTTAGAGTTGGAACTAAGGTGTTCCATATCATATTGATTGAGAGATCCAAATAAGGCATTATACTCTATGTCATTAATGTCTTTGGATTCTTATGTGGCAACCACTTTCATGCTGAATATATTTGTGATGGGTCTCAGTAGTTTTCCCACAAGACGTGAGTTTGTTACTGCTTCACCAAGCTCTGTGCACTCATTTGCAACATTCGAGAGTCTCATGGCATAGTCCATATTGGACTCCTTTTCATCCATCCTCATCGCCTCAAAGGTAGACGTCAGCATTCTCAGTCTTGATCTTTTCACGCTCTGAGTCCCTTCGCATACCCTTTGGAGTGTGTCCCATGCATCCTTCGCTGAATCACAATTCTTGATGACTCTATAGTAGCTTGCGTCTACATACCCACAAAGGGTGTTGATGCATTTGGAGTTCCAATTTGCAGCAGCTACTTCCTAAGGAGTCCAATCTATCTCTTTCTTTTCGACGATATCACCTTCAGCATCAGTGTTACGTGGCTTGTCTCATCCAATCAGAACGGTTCTCCATGCACGTTCGTCTACACTCTTTAAATGCCACCGCATCCTCCGTTTCCATAGATAGTAGTTCTCCCCATTGAGAATCGGAGGCCTTGGGTTGCCTTGAGCATCCGTAGCACTGATTAACGTGTATTTGTCTTGATTTAAGTTAGTATTCTATTTAGTTTTTATTATTGTTTTAGGTATAAGTTGGATAAAATGAGCTTATTTTCGTATTTTCTTATCTCCAACTTATTTTATTATATTTATTTAATTTTATGTTTATTTTAAGTGTTTTGAGGTATTTAGGTTTGGAAGATAGTCGAGGATGGGCGTACGAGTGGAGTTTCAGCGAAAACGGGCCGCGAWTTYAAGAATTTAAAGCTGTCATACTTTCTATAACGGATTTCTACCTGTAACCGTTCTAGAAAGCCATGGCCGACCACAACCCTCTGTAGCGTCGACTTCGCGTCGGTCGACTCCAGAACTGATGTTGATCAACGCAGATGCCACGGTGTCTGTAGCGTCGATTTCGCGTCGGTCGACGCGAGAACTGATGTTGATCGACGCACCTGCCACGGTGTCTGTAGCGTCGACCAGTTCGCGTCGGTTGACGCGAGAACTGACGTCGATCGATGCGCCTGTCACAGTCTCTGTAGCGTCGATCGACGCGCCTACCACGAACTCTGTAGCGTCGACCAGTTTCGCGTCAGTCGACGCCAGAACCGACGTCGATCGACGCGACGGCCCAAAACGTGAATTTTAGGGTTTCTTGTGCGCCAAGTAATGAAATAACTATATAAACCCTTCATARTTCGGTTTAAACATATACCCACGACCCAAAACACCTACCTAGGGTTGAGAAACCTATTTTCAACACCCTACAACATATTTTAAAGATCTAAGTCGAAGATTCAAGGCCCGAAGCACCAAGACGAAGACGTTCGTTCAAGCTCCGATTTCTCGACCAAGATCAACCATCCAAAGTCCGATTTCCCAGCAATATTTCAGCACCTTTAGCTACTTAATAAGTCATCTAAACTCTAGTTATTCTTAGTTCAATTCTAGATAATTTATGTTTAATTATTTCGTTTGAGTTTTTAGTTTCGTTAATTTATTTCGAATCGTTTGAACCTTTGAATCGCTGAGCCTTTGAACCTTAGAATTTTATTTTAAATATTAATTAGTCGCTGCGTTTATTCTCGTGTTGATGCTTGGTGATGATTTGTTCATGATTAATTTAATTATTATTTTAATTTTGATAATTAGTTGATGATTGGTTATTGCTATGTTATTGCTTGAGAATTTTGAGATTGATCTTATTGTTCTTGAGAATTCATATGTTAGATTTAGTTCATAGTAGTTTGATGCACGCTAGTTAATTAATTTAGAATTTATTTGCTTTAAAAGTCCCTAGATTAATAATTCTAGATAATTTAGTTTGAAGCTTTAGTTAATTAATTAGGATAGATTAATTAGCTAATCATAATTAGTTGATGCTTTTAAATTTATTAGTAGTTTATAATTCCAAAAACAAAATTTATACAAGTTTTCGTGTTAAACATTGTGATTAAACAAACATTAAAAACCCCGAACGTCAGTCCTTGAGAGACGACTCGAGTTAAGCTTGCCAAACCTACACGCGATCCCGTTATTTTGCGYGCGAGCTATTAAATTTCTGACAATTATTTATAAAGTAGGCACACGGAAAAGCTCGAATCAAAAATTGCCGCCGTTGCCGGGGACTGAAATAGGTTTTATAATGTTTGTTTAATCACAATGTTTAACACGAGAACTTGTATAAATTTGGTTTTTGGAATTATAAACTACTAATAAATTTAAAAGCATCAACTAATTATGATTAACTAATTAACTTAATCTAAGCTTGAAAACTAAATTATCTAAGAATTATTAATCTAGGGATTTTAAAGCAAATAAATTCTAAATTAATTAACTAGCATGCATCAAACTACTATGAACTAAATCTAACATATGAATTCTCAAGAACAATAAGATCAATCTCAAAATTCTCAAGCAATAACATAGCAATAACCAATTATCAACTAATTATCAAAACTAAAGCAATAATTAAATTAATCATGAACAAATCATCACCAAGCATGAACAAGAGAATAAACGCAGCGACTAATTAATATTAAAAATAAAATTCTAAGGTTCAAAGGCTCAGCGATTCAATGGTTCAAACGATTCGAAATAAATTAACGAAACTAAAAACTCAAACGAAATAATTAAACATAAATTATCTAGAATTGAACTAAGAATAACTAGAGTTTAGATGACTTATTAAGTAGCTAAAGGTGCTGAAAATTGCTGGGAAATCGGACTTTGGATGGTTGATCTCGGTCGAGAAATCGGAGCTTGAACGAACGTCTTCGTCTTGGTGCTTCGGGCCTTGAATCTTCGACTTAGATCTTTAAAATATGTTTAGGGTGTTGAAAATAGGTTTCTCAACCCTAGGTAAGTGTTTTGGGTCGTGGTTGTGTGTTTAAACCGAAATATGAAGGGTTTATATAGTTATTTCATGACTTGGCGCACAAGAAACCCTAAAATTCACGATTTGGGCCGTCGCGTCGATCGACGTCGGTTCTGGCGTCGACTGACGCGAAACTGGTCGACGCTACAGAGACCGTGGCAGGCGCGTCGATCGACGTCAGTTCTCGCGTCAACCGACGCGAAACTGGTCGACGCTACAGAGACCGTGGCAGGCGCGTCGATCAACATCAGTTCTCGCGTCAACCGACGTGAATGGTCGATAGTGCGCGCAAGCGCGCCAGGCATGGCTTTGGCAGCCCTGGGCAGGAATT
>BMAC01000935.1:275272-310194 GCA_014905375.1 Phtheirospermum japonicum
CTTCGCGCCGCTTCGGTGGCCCCTGCCCGGCGGGGCCGCAGGCGTGGACTCGACCGGCCTTAGGTGGGGGATTTCGCTTGGCTTCTAGACGTTCCTACTCAGTGGGGCCGCAGATGTGGCCCGGCAGCCTGGGCGGGGACTCCTCGCCTGTCGGCGGGGCCACAGGCATGGCTCGGGAGCCTGGGCGAGAATTCCTCGCCCGCTCGGTGCCCCCCTGCCCGTGGAGCCGCCGGCGTAACTCGGCGGGCTGGGGGAGGATTCCTCGCCTGCTCGGCGAGGCCGCTGGCGTGGCTCGATAGCCTGGTGGGGATTTCCTTGCATTGCTCGGTGGGGCCGCAGGCGTGGCTAGGTATCCCTGGGCAGGAAATCCTCGCTCGCTCGGCGCCTCCTGCTCGGCGGGGTCGTAGGCGTGGCTTCGACAGCCTGGGCGGAGAATCTCTCGCCTAATCGGTGGTTCCTGCTCGGCAGGGCCTCAGGCATGGCTCGGTAGCCTGGGCAGAAATTCCTCGCCCGCTTTTGCGCCTTCTGCTCGGTGGTGCCATAGGTGTGACTCGGTAGCTTGGGGTGGGAATTCCTCTCCCACTCGGTGCCTCTTGCTCGGGTGGAGCCGCGGGCCCGATTTGGCAGCCTGGGCGGGAATTCTTCACCCGCTCGGCACATCCTTCTTGGCAGGGCTGGGGGCATGACTCATCAGCCTGGGCGGGGATTCCTCGCCTGCTCTGTTGGGCTGCAGGCGTGGCTCGACAGCCCAGGCGGGGATTCCTCGCCTACTCGACGGGGCCGCAGGCGTGGCTCGGCTGCCTGGGCAGGGATTCCTCGCCTGCTAGGTAGTTTCTGCTCGATGAGGCCCGCGTGCGTGGCTCGGCAGCCTGGGGCAAGGATTCCTCACCTGCTTGACAGTTTCATCTTGGCTGGGCATGTTCCTCAGGTTTTCTCTGATCATCCCAAGTCAGCTTTTCATTAGGAACGATGTCGACCATCACTAAGTCTCTGAGCGCGGAGTCGGCTACGCGTAGGTGGGTTTGGTCCCATTGAATCCCTTGTCATCCGGCAAAACCGAGCTGGTCACGAGCGTGGGTGTCATGTCCCATAGACCTTGTTTTGCGGTAAGTTTTGACCATCACGCTTTTTGAAATGGAAGATTTTGCAGCCTCTTTCATCCCCTAGTGTTTTTTGGACACTTGTGAAATGTGATTCCTCCACTCTTTTGGAATTTTACGACATGTGACACTTCCTCTTCTACAAATAACCTTTCCAACCCTCATTTCCTTCTCACTTCTTATCCTTGAAATTTCATTCATTTCCCAAGCCTTCAATCTTGAGCAACAACCCCAATATACACTTTCGTTTGGGAGGACGTGTACGAAGAATTCACGGTGAAATTTTACACTCCTAGATGGCAACAATACTACTCAAGCCGAGATGATGCTCCATACACCCCACACATTTTTATTGACGAGTCTTACAATTCTTACTTTTCGAGCCATAAATGTAGCCGCTGCGGAGCACTTGGGCATTGGGTGACTGAATGCCAAGTTACGTTTACCGAGGAGCCACTGGAGGATGATATTTCCACAGAGTCTAATGCTTCTTACGACCACTTTTCCTATTATCCTAGCTGTGATGAACACGAGCTTGATGATCAATTTTTAGCGCGCAAGAGGTTCAAGAAGCTGAGACCATTTTCCATGCAGACGACATTGAGCAATTAACGGATAATGACTTATCTAAGATTGCGGAGTATTTAGAGAGTTCGAGTGCTCGAATAATAGCTTCGTTGAGAGAATCGTCGAGCGCGGGGGATGAGGAACCAATTATTGATGTTGTGGAGCCCATCGTCGAGGTAGAGATTCCGAGCCCAACTCCTTGTTTAGAGGAGGAATGTAACGATGAGGTTATGGAAGATTTGGATGAATTTGTCCCTCTTGTGCTTGTTGATGTCGTGTTGAATGATGATGTGAAGATTTTGCCCTTGGGGAATCCGGAGGTTGATGTAGTGATGGGTTTGCTTGAGTCTTGCAACATGGTGCCGATTTTGGAGAATGTGATTGTTGAGCCTCACGAGATTCTGGTAGATGCAGCGAATTCAAGCTTAATTGAAGGAGTTGGAGGGGATGAGCAAATTTTAGAAAATGAATTTACTCCTCTTGAACTGGATGGTTTAGACGACAAAGCCGAAATTTTCAACCGGGAGGCAGCAATTTTGGGGATAAATGCAAACAACGTTGTTGTGGACGATATAAATTTTGATGAATTTTTAGATGAGGATGTTATGCCACACGAACCGTTAATGAATTTTGATTTTGATGTGGTGGACGAATTAATCAAGGAAGATGCGAAGGCCAAGTCTATTTTGGAGCCACCCAAAGCTTTCAACAATTTAGAGATAGAGATGGTGGATGATAAAGTAAAGGGACTTGGAGTGGAGGATGAAAGATTCTTGTGTTCGATGGATTTCCTCGTTTATCCAAAGGTTGCGGATCACCATATGCCCGAATTGATTGTTGATGTGTTTATGGTGATAGATTATTCTCTTTTTCGACCCCCGAAGCGAGTTAATATTTTTGTTCTACGATTTTCTTACCATGCACGCCTTGGAGGAATACATTGCCTATGCTTACTGTTGGAGAACACTAAGGCGTGGCACGATCGTCACCTTTTCTTAGATCCGGGATAGCATCGTTCGTAGAAGGCTTCGAGCTTTTGACGTTAAAAAAGCGCTTCTTGGGAGGCAACCCAAGTATTCATTTTATTTTCTTTTTATTAGTTAGTTTGTTTTTGTTCGTTTGTTTGTCTTTCTAGGTATTTATGCAAGACATTTTCGATCACGATTGGAGACGAAAGATGATTGCACAAGCGCTTTTTGGAGTCGCTCGACTATTTTTAGGGACATTTTTCTTATTCCCTTTCTCCCTTACTTTTACTTTTCTTATACTCGTTTATGGCAATCAGGGGATTGCCGAGTTTTTAGGGGGGGGTGGTTGAGTTATAGTTGAAATTTGTGCAATTTTTAAATTTTTGTGGGTTTGTAGTGCTAAATTTTACGTGATTGATCACTATTTCTGCTCTGAATTGTGTTTGTATGGTATTCCTTTCAAAGTTAGCTAAGTATGATTTGAGGTTCTAGTCATTAGAGCGTGCATAAGTGCATTAATTTTTCAAAATTTATTATTTATATATTGTAAAATGGTACTTGTACGCAATTGATTTCGCAAAACCTTAAAAGCAGCGTCAATTCAAAAAAATTTCATGCAAAAAGCCTGTGAGTAGCCTGAGTGATTATCATCATTACATGTACTTGAATGATTTTTGATTTGAAATCTCTTTGAAACCGCTGTGTGTAGTTGACTTTGAAAATGACGTTAAGGCACAAATAAAATCCTATTTCCGGCCATATTCATATATATTAGCCACTATAAATTCCGAATGAGCCCCTCATAGCCAAATAATCCATGCCTATAGCCGTGAGTGTTTTTGAGTCGACCCCCACAACCCATTAAAAGCGTGGGGTAGGAGTTGGTAATTTTTATTGGTTATTAGTGTTTTGGAGTTTTTACAAGGTATTTATGAATTTTTGTAATAAAGGATCACCATCATTCAATAAAAAGAAAAAGTAACGACCCCATAAAAAAGAATTAGAGGGGATTATAAAAAAAAAGAAGAAAAAGAAAAAGAAAACAAGAAGAATGGTGAATTATGATAGTCATTGCCTACGCGCTAATGAAGTCTTATGTTTTATTGTTTATTTTTTTATGAAGCCTAATGCTTAAAAGGCAAAGAGTTGAGTTGTAATAAGTGGTTTTGAGCTTCAAGTCGGTTTTACGGTTTACGAGTTGAGGAATAGCCTTGTTAAAGGCTAAGATATGAGTGTTAAGTGAGGTTTTCTTTTGTACGAGGTGAAGCATCTTGCTTCGTGATTAGATTAGTTGGGGGGTTATTTAGCCACACGACTTATATATTCCATACCCGTCCAAAGAACCTTACATTACAACCCGAAAAGACCTTTTCCGATACTTAGTTCGACAACACACTTAATTTGCGATTGAAAAGAGATTGATTTTCCGTTCTTATTTATTGTGCATGTATTTGTATGATTTGAGTGTATACACGTCCTATGCAGCAATGCTTGAGTGCTTTTGAGTGAACACCCCTTATATATTGCCCTTTTGAGAGGATGCACGTTTTTGTTTTTGGAGCGACAATGTAATAAAMATGGAGTGTTTGACGTTGCGTTACTTGTATCTATATTTTCAAAATTATGTACGTAGCATAGCACGACTCATTGCTTGAGCTGATTTTCTTTCTTGTTATAATTTGAATCTATCGTTTGTTCCAGGACGAACAAACAAATAAAGCGTGGGGTAGTATTCTAAGGTTTTAAGGCCCACCACGAGCTAAAAATTGATCGAGAAATTGCGTCGAGCATATGACGTTAAATGTTGCGCTTCTTGGGAGGCAACCCAAGCGTTAGTTAGTTTTCGTTTTATTTTCTTTTATTTTATTTGTGTCTTTTTATATTGTGTCAATTGCCGTGGTACGTTTATCTGTGTTTTGATGTGCAGAAAATACGATAAATCGCTTGTTCTGGACAACGGTTATATAGCAGTAGCTTGCTACCGCAAGGCCTTACCGCTAGTTCCACTCGAGGCGTTAACGTTGACGATCAACCACTGAACCTACCGCTTAACGCAGCAATCCTGAATTACGATGATTTCTTCGATCGAGGTCGCAATTCGACCCAAGTTAGCCGCAGTCCGGCAACCTTTTGATGAGCTGCAACCCAGCCATTTACAACGTTGGCCGCAATCCGGCCGTTTTAAATCCAAAAAGACGTGCCACCGGGCACTTGCGCGTCGTGATTGATCACAATCATGTTTTGTTTGTTTGTTTTTGTTTATAGGTTTTTTCGGGACAATCTAGTCACGCGATCTAAGACGAAGGATAATTGCACATGCGTTTTTAGAGAGACTCGACCATCGAATTCAGGGGTGTTTTCTTATCTCCCATACTCTTATTTTCTTTAATATTTATGACAATCAGGAGATTGCCAAGTTTTTAGGGAGGGGGGGTGGTTGAGTTTGGTTAGTGCAATTTGATGTCTTTTGTTTTGAAATGCATATTTTTGATGTGATTGATCGCTATTTCGACGCTTATTTGTGTTTGTATGGCATGCCTGTCGAAGTTGACTATGTATGATTATTTGTTCTAGTTCTTTGAGCGTGCATAGGTGCATAATTTTTCAAAATTTATTATTATATATTGTAAAATGGTACTTGGACGCAATCGATTTCGCAAAACCTTAAAAGCAGTGTCAATTCAAAATTTTTCATGCAAAAATCCAGCGAGTAGCCTGAGTGTTTATCATCATTGCACGTACGTGAATAAGTTTCAGTCTTGATATCTCTTTGATACCACTGTGTGTAGTTGACTTTGAAAATGAAGTTAAGGCGCATATAAAACCCTATTCCGGCCATATTCATAAATTTTAGCCACTATAAATTCCGAATGAGCCAATKATAGCCAAATATCCATGCCTATAGCCATGAGTGTTGTTGAGACGACCCCTACAACCATTTAAAAGCGTGGGGTAGGAGTTCGTATTTTTATTGGTTGTTTGGGTCTTGGACAATTTTATGAGGAATTTATTATTTTTGTAATTAAGGACCACCATCCGAAAAATAAAAAAAAAAGAAAAAAGAAGAAATTAATACCCCATAAAAAAAATAATAATGAAGGGGGAAATTAAAAAATATAAAAAGATAGGATGGTGGATATGTTGATTAATTGCCTACGCGCTTGTAAAGGCTTGAGTTTAATTGTTTATTTTATGAAGCCTTATGTTTAGAAGGCAAAAGAGTTMTGATTAAGTGGTTTGAGCTTTCAGTCGGTTTTATGGTTTGCGAGTTGGGAAATAGCCTATATTTTAAGGCTACGTTATGAGAGTTAAGTGAGGTTTTTATTTTTGAGCGAGGTGAAGCAATTTGCTTCTCGATTAGATTAGGTTGAGTGAGCGATTAGCCACACGACTTATATATTCCACACCCGTCCAAAGAGCCTTACACTACAACCCGCAAAGACCTTTTCCGATTCTTAGTTTTGACAGCACACTTAATTTGCGATTGAAAAGAGATTGATTTTCTGTGCTTATTTATTGTGGATGTAATTGGATGATTTGAGTGTATACACGTCCCATGCAGAAAATACTTGAGTGCTTTTGAGCGTACTTTTATATATTATCCTTCGTGAGGAAGCATGATTTTATTTTGAAGCAACAATATAATAATGGTTAAGTGTTTGACGTTGTGTGACTTGTACCTATATTTTCAAATTATCTATGTAGCAACGCACGACTCTTTGCTTGAACTGATTTTCATTCTAGTTATACTTTGAAATCATCGTTTGTTCGAGGACGAACAAACCAATAAAGCGTGGGGTAGTTGATTAGAGTAGATTTGTCCTTATTTTTATTAGCTTTTTAGTTCGTTTTTATATTTGTTTTTGGTATAAGTTGGGACGATTTAAGCTTAATCTCGTATTTTTATAATTCCAGCTTATTTTACCGCATTTTGATCGTAATTGATGCAAGTAGGTGATATTTCGTTGTTTTTCACCTTACAGCTAAGTAACCGGAAGAGTTTAACGCGTAATAGACGAGGTTCGATGTTCAAGAAGTGAAGAACAAGCTTTCCGGTGAAACGAGTAGCAAAAGATCGAGAATTTGAGACAGACGTGCAGTCGCGTCGACTGACGCGACCGTCGACGCAACCGTCGACGCGAGCCATGCCAGTGAGTCATGACCGCGTCAGTCGATGCTCCGTCGACGCAACGTCGACGCTACGTGCTGAGGCGTCGATGTCGACGCACAGCCGACGCAACTTGCTGAAGCGTCGATGTCGACGCACACCGTCGACGCACCTGCCCAGCCGACGCGCACACCTGCCGACCAAGTCTGTCGAGTCCCGCCGAGTACCTGCTCACGTCAGTCGACGCACCGTCGACGCGACGGCCCAGAATTCGGATTTTAGGGTTTCTTATGCGCCAAGTCATGCAAAATCTATATAAACCCTCTATATTTCGGATTTTCAAAGGAATAGACGACCCCCTAGGGTATTTGAGCTGATAATACACATAATCCCACATCTCATAATGAGATTTGAAGACAGAGATCAAGGATCGAAGAACAACGCGTCCAAAACGTCGAATTCGAGTTCGGGATTCATTCTTCGCCCAAGATCAACGTCCAACCTCCGGAATAGCTGGAGCTTTTTACTGCTTTCATTAGTTCTAATAAGTTCTCTAAACTCTTAGTTAATTTAGTAGTTAATTTCTAGTTTAATTGTTAGTTTAATTCTTAGTTAATCTCTTAGTTAATTCTAGTTTAATTAGTTTAATCGTTTTATGCTTGGATATTGGATATTGGTTAATTTAGTTTATTTATGCGAGTTGATTTATGCTTAGTTATTCTTTAATCTTATATTCTTATGATTCGTTGCTTAGTGGTAATTTCTTATGCTCATGCTCTTAGATTCGTTAATTAGTTTTGATCTATGGTTGCGTATTATTGATAGATTAATTATTGCTCGTAGTTGATAAAATAGTTAGAGTAATTAGTTTAAATAGCTTAAATTTAATTATTGCTTTAGTTCATAATGATCAATTCAATCCATTTAAAACCCCAAATGTATATGTATGTTATTCGTAATTGAGAAAAACATCCGAAAGACCGAATAGTTGTTTCCTCGAGAGATACGACTCGAGTCAAACTCATCACCCTACAGTTACCTCGTACTCTTGCGAGCAAACTGGCGTGTTTTAAATTAATTTATTAAAAAGGGGTGTACAAAAGTTTGAGTAAAAAATTTACCTAAATAAAAAAGATCAGTACTTAAAGGTTAAGTAACCCGCTCTAGTTGCCAATTGTAGAATTTGAAGGTCTATGGTTTCGAAAACAAGTATCGGTGTATGATGTTGTTTTCAATGTTAACCAACACTGAAACCAACATCAACCAGAGTTTAACTAAAAATATGCAGCGGAAATATAAACTCAAGAACACAGCAAATTAAATTCAGTTCACTAGTAAAAGTATTTGTGAACTTGGGGGTACAAACCCGAAAACTATATTTAATTTCATGTTCACGATCAATACATAAAAATAAGAAGTAATATATGAAAACTAAAGTATCAAAAACATGATACTAAATACTTATCGCCTAGATGAAAATATCTTCTCCATTGGTCACGCAATTTCGAAGAGCTTCTTGATCTCGGACAGTGGCTCCAAGTAGTCGCTGGTGTTCTTTCCTTGCGTGTGCGTCGTCTGCTTGCATCTTCTCAAAAATCCTTGCATCTCTTAATTTATGTCCAAGTCTTGGTTGTCTCTTGTCTTAAATAGACAATCCTAAAATCCTAAACTTGGTAAACAAGTACAACAAATCCTAGACACAATTTAGAAAACTAAATAAAGTCATATACATAAACTAGGAAACAAAATCTAGAGTTCTAATTTATTTTGTGCCAAAAAAAGGCAAACAACTAAAATAAGAATTATTGCCAAGAATAAATTACCAACACATTGAAACAAGAAAATCCATTTTAAGGGGCAGAGTATTATTTAGATTTACCAATTAAAATCATGATTTTTCATCTTTTCCTTTCTTTATTTTTCAATGCTTGCGACAGGCACAACTACTCTTACATTAATAGTTCTAAAATACTAAATTAGTTGCACAAGGTTGTTCAAAACACACATTTCTATAAATATGCAATAATTCAGACTATGGATACTTAGTCACATATATAATGCTTATATATAGTCATGTAAATGCTATAAACTAAAATATTATTTACTGTTAGGAAGAGGAGTGGCCCAGCAAAGTAGTTCCACTTATTTTTCTCCCAGCACCATTTCAGTTCCACCAAACACCTAACAACATATTAGAGTAGAGTGCCCGACGTTCCAATTAGATTGGATTTCATTCTACTAGTATAATGAATTTATTGGAATTATATTAATAAAGGCAACTTTCTTTATCTTATGTTTTCGCTTTTATAATAATTGCACGTATGATAAAGTCCTTAGACCAATTTAAACTATGGGATATGGTTGCGAATACGATGGAAATCATAGAACATGTCTCTAAGGTTTCGGTCTTAAACTTGTTCCAAGTCAATGGGCTTTTCGAGATCGGATATTGAATAGCCCGGGAAGACTTGGGCATATGATGCATGCTTGTAAGACAAAGATGTTGCATTCCATTAACATCAGCGTTGTGACGTGAATGCATATATGTGGGTATTTGTTGGAGAACAAGTTCATTAAACATGACCCGATGGAAATTCTTAAGTGGAAGTTTTGTCTGTCGAATAAGATTTTCTATATTGCAATAGTACATGATTAGTCCTTGACTTTAGGTACGATGGTAGCCTTGTGCATATCTTGCAATACTTAGACTTATCTTTTGATTGCTTGACAATCATAAAAGGGGTATTTTGGGTATTGTGTCGATGTGCATGGAGGTTTGTCTGTAGCCAACAAAGAATTCGACACTTGTATATGGACAAGAGAGTATCCTGTGGATTTTCATAGTTTGTGATTCAAAGACCTTGGCCAGGTGATAAGCGAGAAATTGTACGGTAATTAATGATTTAATCTCTATGTTTTTATGTGCTTAATATTCTCATATATGTTTATTTCTCGCGTATTTACTATTACGAATGGAGGAGCACCAATTGTATATTTTTTCTCTATATTGCAGTATTTGGTGCTATAATAAGTGAATGAGGTTTTTACAAGAAAGTTGAGAGACAAGGATCAACCAAGCGACGAGAGGAAATCGGCGAATCAGGGAGGTAGCGTCGATGCCGAGGATGGCTCGTGTCAGTCGACGCGATGTGCGGTGCTGCGCTGACTGTGCGCGCGTCAGTCGACGCCATGTGGACACCATGTCGATGGGAAGCTGCTGAAGCGTCGATAGAAGGTCCGTCAGCCGACGCAATGTCGACGCTCACTTCTGAAGCGTCGATTAAGAGGGCGTCAGTTGACGCAATGTCGACGCTCATGCTCTGAAGCGTCGATTGGGAGGGCGTCAGTCGACGCCCATGCAGGACGACACGAGCGGGTGATGCGCGTTGACGCCGAAGGCTGGTTCGCATCAGTCGACGCTCTGTTGATGCCGACTTGGTCGAGTTATTTTAGGAATAATCTTAGGCGGAAAGAAATAGGATTTCTATATAAACTCGACCCAAACTCGTCGAAAACAGACTTTGACACAATTCTAGGGTTCCAAGGCTTGAAGAGGGGATCTGACCGCTCATCGTTAAGCGTCAAATTAAATATTTATTTTTCTTCAACTTCTCTCTACCAACTAGTAGTAGCGATAAGTAAGGGTCGATCCCACGAGGAGTGTGGTTAAATTGTGATGATTCGTATTTTATTTAAACAAATAAACGGGGTGAGAATTGTAAACTAATCTAAGAGAACCAAATAAATAACCAAAGAATTTAAATAACGAAATAAATCAATTAAGCTCCCAGTACTAGTTCCTTTTCCACCCTCGTTCCACGTATTTAACAAATCACAATATCATAATCCACTCATCATACGCGACTAAAAACCCTAACTAGCAATAAGCTCTGCTACTCGAATTTACCCTTACTGTTTACTCAATTAAAATAAGCTCTTTAATTAATTTTAATTATTAAATAACATAGAATAAGCTCTCTATATTCAACCCAAATCTAGGCAACAAACGCATAAGCTCGGTTCATTCAACCTATGTTGTGTTGTCCCTAACGATTTACAATCATTAGTTTCATTAGAGAAATAGTAATTACAACAATTACACGGGAAGCAATCCTATTTCTAGCAATATATAACCAATCCCTAATCTAGGTGATCAATCCAAATTAAGAATTAAGCAATCATAAATTGAAAATAGAACAACACAAACAATCGCATATGACGAACGAAAAACAATATTGCATAAATCAATTAAACATAGTTTCACGAGGGTTTAAACATCCCTAGAACTAGATAAAACAATCTACTCACTCATGGAGTTCATAGAATAACAAGAAAATAAAGAAATAAAATATTGTTCTAAGATAGGGAAGAGATAAGAAAGCTTAGATCTCGGATTGTTGATCTTGGATCTTCAAGCTCTTGTTTATTGGGTGATTTGGGATCCCCTCTTCAAGACTTCGAACCCTAGGATTGTGTCAAAGTCTGTTTTTGACGAGTTTGGGTCAAGTTTATATAGAATTCCTATTTCTTGCCGCCCAAGATTCTTCTTAAAATGACTCGGCCGAGTCGGCATCGACGGGGCGTCGACTGACGCGAACAAGCCCTCGGCGTCGACGCGCATCACCCGCCTGCGTCGTCCTACATGGGCGTCGACTGACGCCCTTCCCATCGACGCTTCAGAAGCGAGCGTCGACATTACGTCGACTGACGGACCTTCTATCGACGCTTCAGCAGCTTCCCGTCGACATGGCGTGGACTGACGCGCGCACAGTCAGCGCAGCACCGCACATCGCGTCGACTTATGCGAGCTATCCTCGGCATCGACGCGAGCCATCGACACTACCTCCCTGATTCTCCGATTTCCTCTCGTCGTTTGGTTGATCCTTGTCTCTCAACTTTCTTGTAAAACCTCATTCACTTATTACAGCACCAAATACTGCAAAATAGAGAAGAAATATACAATTGGTGCTCCTCCATTCGTAATAGTAAATACGCGAGAGATAAACATATATGAGAATATTAAGCACATAAAATCATAGAGATTAAACCATTAATTATCGTAAAATTTCTCGCCTATCAAATTCCCCCAAACTTCAACCTTGCTTGTCCTCAAGCAATATTTAAATTAAAGCACAAAATAAATATTACATAAGTAAATCACTCGAATTGATCAAATGAACTCATCCAGACTCTAGACACCATTATATTTCTAGAAATCGCAAGCGTTTCATGTATTGACCTAGGTGACCACAGCAGTTAGGCAACCCCTTTTTATATACGCCACATCAATGTATTATGGTGCCCCCTCGCTACTCAATGGTTTGACTCTATCCATTGTTGGTCACGATCAAATATCTCGTCCTCTCCCATTTATTTATTTATTTATTATTTTTTTAATTGATGCCCGCAGCTTCGCACTATCGTTCTTGACTTGACTTCATAATGATTCGGCGCTGGATAGGAGGATCGTCTTGATTAGGTATTTGATTTGTTTAGTTCGCCTCCACTTCCTTGGGAAATTGATTGTATGACACGCCACTTGAATACGTGCATGAATTTGTTGAGCTACTAGAATCTTCGTTGGACTTCGCTCTTTAGAATTTGTAAGAGAATGCACTTGGTACACGGATACGCAACTATTTCAGCACCCCAATTCTTTTTTATTTTTCAATCTTCTACTCATGCCATGCCGGCATACCCCAACCGGACTTTATTTGACTTCTATTTCGACTAACGAGATATTTTCACACAACCGCCAACTTCAAGGCCCCACACAAACTCATATTAAGTACGGCGACCACAATTACATATCAATAACGCAATAATCTAGAATTGATACCCCACATATGAATCACAAAAGCACTAACATGCGTACCTTTGACCTCTAAATCAAATGACGACTAAAAATTTAACCGAAACATAATTCATCAAAACAATTCAAGCAAGTACTTTTAACCTTCTTCCTTTCAATCCCCCGGAGTTTAATTGCAAAAATTTCAAAATTTAGCAATTTTAAGCACAATATTAATCTCAATAAACCACTCCCCCAAACTTAAACTTTAGCTTGTCCTCAAGCGAACACAAAGCAAGAACAAGCAAATAATAATTCATAAGGGAAGAGTAAGGGAAAAGAAATCACCGGGGTAAACATCGAGGGGGTTTCTCGGTTCCAAACGATCTTTTTCGAAAAATGCCCAATCGTCCAAATCAACCAAGCTTAGTATTCCTTCAACTGCAAAAATAAAAATAAAAATTGAAAAATAAAATAATGTAAACATTGGGTTGCCTCCCAACAAGCACCTGTTCTTAACGTCGTCGGCTCGACATGGTACCCCTCAATCCCATGGGGGTTTCGGTGGAGGTCTCAAAGTGAACGGAGTGCCAATGACCTCATCCTCCATAATTCGCATCCGTTTCGACGTTGGATGCTTAACCGGATCCTTACGACTTTGTGGTGGCTTCTCATAGAATTTTGCTAAGATGGTCTCGTCTATCACCACATACGGAAGATCATTGGTCTCCTCCTTCTCAAAAACATCATCTCGCACGCAAGTCTCTTCTTCATCCTTCATCACTTGACACACGGTCCATGATGGCAATGGCCTTGGCTCTGCTTCGACCTCGATAGGAGAAACGATAGAATTAAGAACATCATTTGTAACCTCAGGCAGACTATGATCAACATGTGTCCGCCTTGTTTCTTCTTCCTCGAATTCGTCCTCCAATTCAAATGTCGGGTCCTCCGCATCATCGATTTTTCCCACATCTTGCAGCATGATGGCATTCACATTCTCCATGCGTTCCTCAGTTTGAGAAGACAATCGTTTATCCAATTGGATTATGTGATCCGCCATTTGACTCAATTGAGCTTCGAGCTTCTTGGTGTTTCTAATCAAGGCCTCCATCATCTTTATGAGGGCTGGGGACGGTTCTTGTGCTTGGGGATGGTCATCATATTGTCGAGAAAATTTTTGTCCCCTTTGAAAGTTTGGAGGGTCCCCCCACCTTGGCTCGTAAGGATCGTAGTTCTCCTCTTGACATCGTCTAGGCCTCACTCCATAGGCGTTCGTTTCACGAATGGATCGTAGCCTTGGGCAATCATCGGTGACATGATCGAATGTATGACAAAATCTACATGGTCGAACCGTAGCCCTCTTAACGATAGTGGACCTCAACTCATCCAACTGAGCTTGCAACGAACCAGTGTCTACTTCATTTACCGACCTCAATGAATTATCACGGTAGCCGAATTGCTTAGAATTGGCCGCCATGTTCGAGATCAACTCCCTTGCCGCCGTCGGTGTCCTATCCATGAGTGAGCCTCCGCTTGCTGCATCGATCATGTCTCTATCAGTGAGACAGAGACCTTCATAAAAGTATTATATTAATAAATCCTCGCCCATTTGATCCTGAGGGAAACTAGCGACGAGTCTCTTGAAATGTTCCCAATACTCATGCAATGTCTCTCCTTGCGCTTGTCTTGCTGCAGAAATATCTTTACGCAAGCTCGCCGATCGTGAAGCGGGAAAATATCTCTGCAAAAACACCCTCTCTAACGCCATCCACGTGGTGATGGATCCAGGAGGTAAGTAATAAAGCCAATCCTTAGCAAGACCCTTCAATGAAAACGGAAACGCCCGCAGTTTAATTTGTTCGTCGGTCACTCCGGCGGGCTTCATGTTCATGCATATAACATGAAATTCCTTTAAATGAATGTACGGGTCTTCGCCATCCAATCCATGGAATGCCGGAAAATAATAGATTAATTCGGATCTCAATTCGAAGTTAGCATCCTCCAAGGTTGGAAACGTGATGCATAGTTGTTGATGAGGAAGATCCGGATTTGCTAGCTCTTTTAACGTGCGTTCTCTACCTTCTGCCATAGTCACAAGATCTAAAAAAAAAAAGAATATTAATGGAAATAAAGAAAAACAAAAACTAAAATTAAAATTAAAAATACTAAAATGTTAAAATACATCAAATCACAACTTAAACGCGTCACTATCTTAGAACCCAATAAACAAGAGCTTGAAGATCCAAGACCAACAATCCAAGATCTAAGCTTTCTTATCTCTTCCCTATCTTAAAACAATGTTTTATTTCTTTATTTTCTTGTTATTCTATGAACTCCATGAGTGAGTAGATTATTTTATCTAGTCCTAGGGATGTTGAAACCTCATAATATTATGTTTAATTGATTTATGCAATATTGTCTTTCGTTCTCTTATGCGGTTGCTTGTGTTATCTTGTTTACATATCGTGAATGCTTAATTCATGACATGATTGCTGAACTCTTGGTTTGGATTGGCCACCTAGATTAGGGATTTGGTTATCAAATGCTAGAAAGAGGACTGCCTCCCGTGTATTTGTCGTAGTTTCGATTTCTCCGAAGCAACTAATGGTTTTGTATCATTAGGGGTAACACAACATAGGTTGAATAAACTGAGCTTATGCGTTTATTGCTTAGATTAACCTATTTTTCTAGATATTAATGTTGTTGTTGGGTTGAATCTAGAGAGCTTATTCTAGGTTATTCAATAATTAGAATCTATTAAAGAGCTTATTTTAATTGAATAAACGGTAAGGGCAAATGCGAGTAGCAGAGCTTATTGCTACTTAGGGTTTTTAGTCGCATATGATGAATGTATTATGATATTGTTATTGGTTAAATAAGTGGAACGAGGGTGGAAACGGAACTAGGACTAGGACCTTAATTGATTTGTTTCGTTATTTAAATTCTTTAGTTATTTATTTTGTTCTCTTAGATTAGTTTACAATTCTCACCCTATTTATTTATTATTTTATTCGAATACGAATCATCACAATTTAACCACACTCCTCGTGGAATCGACCCTTAGTTATCCCTACTACTAGTTGGTAGAGAGAAGTCGAGGACTTTTATAAATAGTATTTTTGACGCTTCAACGACGAGCGGTCAAATTTTGGCATCGTTGACGGGGAGTGACGCGTTTAAATTGTGATTTGTCGTATTTTAATATTTTAGTATTTTTAATTTTAATTTTAGTTTTTGTTTTTCTTTATTTCCATTAATATTTTTTTTAGATCTTGTGAGTATGGCAGAAGATAGAGAACGCACGTTAAAAGAGCTAGCAAATCTGGATCTTCCGCATCAACAACTATGCATCACGTTTCCAACCTTGGAGGATGCTAATTTCGAATTGAGATCCGGATTAATCTATAATTTGCCGGTGTTCCATGGATTGGATGGCGAAGACCCATACAAGCATTTGAAGGAATTTCATGTCATATGCACGAGCATGAAGCCTGCCGGAGTAACTGGCGAACAAATTAAATTGCGAGCGTTTCCATTTTCCTTGAAGGGTCTTGCCATGGATTGGCTTTATTATTTGCCTCCTGGATCCATCACCACATGGATGGCGTTAGAGAGGGTATTTTTGCAGAGATATTTTCCCGCTTCATGAGTGGCGAGCTTGCGTAAAGATATTTGTGCAGCAAGACAAACGCAAGGAGAGACATTGCATAAGTATTGGGAGCATTTGAAGAGACTCATCGCTCGTTGCCTTCAGCCTCAAATGGGCGAGGAGTTATTAATACAATACTTTTATGAAGGTCTCTGTCTCACTGATAGAAACATGATCGATGCGGCAAGCGGAGGCTCACTCATGGATAGGACACCGACGGCGGCAAGGGAGTTGATCTTGAACATGGCAGCCAATTCTCAGCAATTCGGCTACCGTGATAATTCATTGAGGTCGGTAAATGAAGTAGACACTGGTTCGTTGCAAGCTCAGTTGGATGAGTTGAGGTCCACTATCGTTAAGAGGGCTACGGTTCGACCATGTAGATTGTGCCACACATTCGATCATGTCACCGATGATTGCCTAACACTACAAACCAATCTCAAATTAGGAGCCTATGGAGTGAAGCCTAGAGGATGGCAAGAGAGGAACGACGATCCATACGAGCTAAGGTGGGGGGACTCTCCAAATTTTCAAAGGGGACAAATTTTTTCAAGACAATATGATAACCATCCCCAAGCACAAGAACCGTCCCCAGCCCTCATAGAGATGATGGAAGCCATGATGACGAACACCAAGAGGCTCGAGGCTCATTTGAGTCAAATGGCGGATCACATAAGCCAAATGGATAAATGATTGTCTTCTCAAACTGAGGGACGCATGGAGAATGAGAATGCCATCATGCTGCAAGATATGGGGAGAATCAATGATGTGAAGGACCCGACATTTGAATTGGAGGAAGAATACGAGCTGGAGGAAGAAGGAACGAGGCGGACACGTGTTGATCATAATCTTCCTGCGTTTACAAATGATATTCCTTATTCTGTCGTTTCTCCTAGCAAGGTCAAAGCCGAACCAAAGCTAGTGCCACCATGGACCGTGTGTCAAGTGATGAAGGATGAAGAAGAGACTTGCGTGCGAGATGATGTTATTGAGAAGGAGGAGACCAATGATCTTCCGTATGTGGTGATAGACGAGACCATCTTAGCAAGATTCTATGAGAAGCCACCACAAAGTCGTAAGGATCCGGTTAAGCATCCAACGTCGAAACGGATGCGAATTAAGGAGGATGAGGTTGTTGGCACTCCATGCACTTTGAGACCTCCACCTAAACCCCCATGGAGTTGAGGGGTACCACATCGAGCCGACGACGTTAGGAAAAGGAGCTTGTTGGGAGGCAACCCAATGTTTACATTATTTTCTATTTTTATTTTTATTTTGCTGTTGAAGGGATAAAAAGCCTTGTTGTTTGGATGATTGGGACATCATATGAAGAAATATCGTCATTGGAACCGAGACCCCCTCGACATTTACCCCGGTGATTTCTTTTCCCTTACTCTTCCCTTATGATTTATTATTTGCTTGTTCTTGTTTTATGTTCGCTTGAGGACAAGCTAAGGTCTAAGTTTGGGGGAGTGGGTTATTGAGGTTCTTATTGAGTAGACTTGTGCTAAAATTGATATATTTTTGAAATTTTTGCAATTAAATTTCGGGAATTGAATTAAAAATGTTAAAAAGTACTTGCTTGAGTTGCTTTGATGAATTATGTTTCGGTTAAAGTCTTTAGTCGTCATTTGATTTAGAGGTCAAGGGTACGCATGTTAGTGCTTTTGTGATTCATTTGTGGGGCGTCAATTCTAGATTATTGCGTTGTTGATATGTATTTGTGGTTGCCGTACTCAATATGAGTTGTGTGGGGCCTTGAAGTTGGCGATTGTGTGAAAATATCTCATTAGTCGAAACAGAAGTCAAATAAAGTCCGGTTGGAGTATACCGGCATGGCGTGAGTAGAAAATTGAAAAATCAAAAAGAATTGGGGTGCTGAAACAGCTGCCTATCCGTGTACCAAGTGCAATTAGCTTACAGAGTCTAAGGGCGAAAATCAAACGAAGATGCTAGTAACTCAACAAATTCATGCACGTATTCAAGTGGCGCAAATCCAATCAAAATCTCAAACATGGCGGAGGTGAACTCAACAAATCAAATACCTTTTATCAAGACGATCCTCCAATCCAGCGCCTTATTAATCATAATTATCAAGTCAAGAACGGTAGTGCGGAGCTGCGGGCCTCAATTGAAAAAAAAATTATAAAAAAATACATGGGAGATGACGAGATATTTGATCGCTACCAAAAATAAATAGAGTCGAACCATCGAATAGCGAGGGGGCACCATAGTACATTGATGTGACGTATATGAAGAATGGTTGCCTATCTACTGGGGTCACTTGAGTCAATACTTGAAACGCTTGTGATTTCTAGAAATATAGTGGTGTCTAGAGTCCGAATAAATTCACTTGGCTAATATGAGTGAGTTACTTATATATGTTTGTCCTATGCTTTAATTCTTCATGTTGCTTGAGGACAAGCAAGGTTTAAGTTTGGGGGATTTGATAAGCGAGAAATTGTACGGTAATTAATGGTTTAATCTCTATGTTTTTATGTGATTAATATTCTCATATATGTTTATTTCTCGCGTATTTATTATTACGAATGGAGGAGCACCAATTGTATATTTATTCTCTATTTTGAAGTATTTGGTGCTATAATAAGTGAATGAGGTTTTTACAAGAAAGTTGAGAGACAAGGATCAACCAAGCGACGAGAGAAAACCGGCGAATCAGGGAGGTAGCGTTGATGGCTCGCGTCGATGCCGATGATGGCTCACGTCAGTCGACACGATGTGCGGTGCTGCACTGACTGTGCGCGCATCAGTCGACGCCATGTCGACAGGAAGCTGCTGAAGCATCGATAGAAGGTCCGTCAGTCGACGCAATGTCGACGCTCACTTCTGAAGCGTCGATTCGAAGGGCGTCAGTCGACGTAATGTCGATGCTCATACTCTGAAGCGTCGATTGGGAAGGCGTCAGTTGACGCCCATGCAAGACGACGCGGGCGGGTGATGCGCGTCGACGCCAAAGGCTGGTTCGCGGCAATCGACGCTCCGTCGACGCCGACTCGGCCGAGTTATTTTAGGAAGAATCTTGGGCGGCATGAAATAGGATTTCTATATAAACTCGACCCAAACTCATCAAAAACGGACTTTGACACAATTTTAGGGTTCCAAGGCTTGAAGAGGGGATCCCAAAGAACCCAATAAACAAGAACTTGAAGATCTAAGACCAACAATCCAAGATCTAAGCTTTCTTATCTCTTCCCCATCTTAGAACAATATTTTATTTCTTTATCTTCTTGTTATTCTATGAACTCCATGAGTGAGTAGATTGTTTTATCTAGTCTTAGGGATGTTGAAACCCTCGTAATATTATGTTTAATTGATTTATGCAATATTGTCTTTCGTTCTCTTATGCGGATGCTTGTGTTATCTTGTTTACATATCGTGAATGCATAATTCATGACATGATTGCTGAATTCTTGGTTTGGATTGGCCACCTAGATTAGGGATTTGGTTATCAAATGCTAGAAAGAGGACTGCCTCCCGTGTAATTGTCGTAGTTTCGATTTCTCCGAAGCAATTAATGGTTTCGTATCATTAGGGGTAACACAACATAGGTTGAATAAACCGAGCTTATGCGTTTATTACTTAGATTAACCTATTTGCCTAGATATTAATGCTGTTGTTGGGTTGAATCTAGAGAGCTTATTCTAGGGTATTCAATAATTAGAATCTATTAAAGAGCTTATTTTAATTGAGTAAACGGTAAGGGCAAATGCGAGTAGCAGATCTTATTGCTACTTAGGGTTTTTAGTCGCATTTGATGAATGTGTTATGATATTGTGATTGGTTAAATAAGTGGAACGAGGGTGGAAATGGAACTAGGACTGGGAGCTTAATTGATTTGTTTCGTTATTTAAATTCTTTAGTTATTTATTTTATTTTCTTAGATTAGTTTACAATTCTCACCCCGATTGTTTATTATTTTATTCGAATACGAATCATCACAATTTAACCACACTCCTCGTGGGATCGTCCCTTACTTATCGCTACTACTAGTTGGTAGAGAGAAGTCGAGGACTTTTATAAATAATATTTTTGATGCTTCGAAGACGAGCGGTCACCAGGGCACGATGAATATTGATTCATAAATGAATTACTTAAACTTGAAATGAAATCACAGTTATTAAATCAATTGGGTTTCGACTTATAAATCCATGCCCAAGATTTAATCGAGAAACTAGTTGTCGAAAGGATCGTACATGTATGGATTTGCAATTGAAATAGGTTTACTCGCTATTTCACCTAACACGGGATAATCATGCTACTTGCTAGATGTTGTCATGATTTGTAGGTTCTTGAAATTAAACAGTTAATTTAAAGAGAATTAATTAATTAGATTAATTAATATAATAAATTATTATTTATAAACTTACAAAAGTTGTAAGCCTACTGCTAGTATTAGTCGTGAACCTAAAAGGGTCACACATAATTTTGGTTGTTGACATTTCAAGATTTATAACTCCAATGGTTGGAATAATTAATTAATTTGGATTAATTAAATGAGATTTTAATTTAATTCAATGGTTGGATTAAATATTTAATTATATATTTGATTATGTAATCAAATCTAATTTGATTAAAAATCTCAATTAAAGGAATATATTAAATTAGTCAATTGGGTTGATTAATTTAAATTTATGGGATTAATTAATTAATTGAATTAATTAATTAGTTGGATTTTAGATCCAAGTCCATGTGACTTTCTAGTAGGCCCTAATTGTAGAATCCCACTAGAATAATTGAAGACTTTAAAATAGAATTAACTTATATTTTATATTTGTATATAATATAAATATTTATATAAAAGGTAATTGGGAACAAGTCATATTCTTTGTTTTAAAAGGGGGACGGATGACTTGTGAATGAACTCTTTTTTTTAATTATTTGATTAATTAGTTAATAAAATTAGACCTAATCTTAATCTAATTAATCTAATATATATACTTATATAAGATAGAAAAGAAGGTGCCGTCTCATCATCAAATCAAAAACAAAGCAAAAAAAAAGTTTTTTGACTCTTGTAAAAAGAGTGCAGGCGGCTTTTCAAAAACAGAAGAGAAGAAAAAAAAATTCTTTTATACATTTAAGTCTTTAATTGTAGATGATGATTAATTAATAATTTTTCACCTATAATAATTAATCTTCAATCAATTGTTGATTGTTGGATTAATTGTTTATTCCTTTAATTAATTTGAAAACGTAACGATTCTACTAGCGAAAAATCTTTTCGGTGTCGCAAACAAAAGGTTGACTCGATTAGAGGAGATACGCTTGGATCTCTACGGCGAGGAGTTTTGGTGTTAGCCACATATCCGGGAATTGATTCCCTCTCAATCGTCGCTTGAAGATATCAAAAGCGAGGTATTAATTTATTTTTATAAGAATCAAAATATTTGTATTCGATACATAATAATGAAAAATGATGATCGTTAAAATTGCTAACGAAATCTACGGGGTTTATCATATATATTTGATATATATATTTGTTTTATTTAATTAAGTATTTTAAAATCCGCTGCGTAGGTCCCGTACAATTATAGCGAACCCAACAGTGGTATCAGAGCCACAATTTGTATTTTCATTATTAGCTTTTGATTCTATTTATGTTTATAAGATTAGAGTTGTCAAGATGGGTTTGGCCCGTTGGGTCAGCCCGCACCGCCAATAATAAGGTAGGGGTATGGGTTTAGAACTCAATGGCCCGTTAAGAGACGGGCCTACATGGGATGGCCCACTCGGGCCACGGGCTTTGGCGGGGCGGGGCGGGCTGMGGGTGGGTTGGCCCGTTGCATGGAGAAAATGATAGATTGGGTGATGATGCATTGACTCATAATTAATGTGTTTTTTTTTTCTTTTCTATTTTGTTAGTAATTTAAGATTGTTTTGGCTTTATGAACTTTTTAGGTTATTTTGTTATAGATTTTTTTGATGAAAACTAATTAGAACTTATTATGCATCTAATCATTATGGCTGTTGGTTTATGAATTTAAATTTTGGATGAGTAGATTAAATCTTTTTTTTTTTTTTTTGTGTTTCCTTTATATTTTTTTGACATCTCTTAAAAAAAATATTTTGGACTTTCATGTTTAGAGAGTATAAGAGATATTTTATTCAATTCTGCATTCAAATATGCAAAAAAAAAAAAAAAAAAGGGGGGGGGGGGGGGAGATTAACGGGCTAGCCCGCCCAACCCGTGGCCCAAGGTGAGGTGGGTTAGGGTTGGTTGTTTTCTCGGCCCGCCATCATGTTGGGTTGGCCCACCCCACCCCGCCAAATAGTGGGTTATGACGGGTTATGGGCTGGCCCGCCCCGCCAACGCATTTTGACAGCTCTATATAAGATAAACATATTTTAATTATTAAAAAGAACTTATTTTTTGTGTAATTAATTAATTTTATATAATCTAATTATTGGGATAGAATAATTGTTTGTCCAATGCAAATATTGATTTGCTCATGCAAGATACAATGATTGCAATTGTTGCAATCATGTTGTGTATATAACAGAAAAAGGAGAGAGCCGGGTTTTTTTTCCTGTTTATGAAACAAAAAAAGGAGAAGGGAACCTCCATTATTAAGGTTGTGCAGCCGTGTGTGCTTTTTGGAAAAACAGAACAGTTTCAAAAGGTTTGAAATTTGCATTTACTTTTAAAAAAAAAATTTACTGTCGTTTGTTTTTAAAAGAATGCATGGCATAAGGCCTGACCATTTTGTTCAGGTTATTGATTCTAATAATAATAATTTTTAAATTATTCTCTTTAGAATTAAAAGTTAATTTTAAAATTTATTATTTTAATATATATATGTTTATTTTGATAAATATATATATATCTTAATTTATCCCAAAATTAAATCAACACACAAAATTAGTAAATTTATATGCTTTAAACTCATGTGATGGGTGTTGGCATGATTTATTTAGGGATGATCATGAGCCTATGACCAATGTGATTGTATGTTTTTATCTTTGGATTTTTGGGGCTTGCGAGCCTCCTATTCTATTATTTGTAAAAGTTTTAAATTTTGCATCGAGAGTAGACTAGGTGGTAAGGTTTTCTAATTTTGATTGAAGGACGTTGGATGCCAAAGGCCCACGCTTGTGTGGGTAATTTTACAAGTTGTAATAGAATAGATAATTCAAGGCCCATGCTTGTATGGGTTTTATATATAAAATGTAATAGAAGTAGTTCTATTCGTTTTACCCCTTAGATTAACCTAGACCCATTTTTGGCTCAAATGGGTCGCATAGACTGGCCATGATCATCCCACCACTTTTTGCATAAGATGCATGTTAGATTTATTTAATGTTTTATGCTTGCACTTCATATGATGAATAATGCATTAAATAAAAACCCACCTAGTAATTATGGTTCATGAGGTCTTGCAAAAGTAAGCCCCAAGTTTTTGAAACTTAAAAGATATTAATTTTGATTAATTCTATATCAAATAAAATAGACAAGTTATGTTGGACATATCGTTCCATGCCTTCCATCAAAGGTAGAAGACATGACGATGCTACCGCACTTGGTCACTGGCCATGAGTCGTGGAGTGATCTTGTGTTGGAAAGTTGTGATCTCTACCAATCATTGAGATGCTTGTGGGGTGGACTCGTCTTTATGTTGGCCACGAGTCGTGGGACATCTTGATGCTCCATCTACACGATTGTTTGATGGGTTATGTTTGACACTTAGTACCATATGGGCTCATAATATTAGGGTGCATGAGAAATAGTGAGGCAAAATATTCTTGAAGGTTGTATATTGATATAATTGTCAAAGAGTTGACTACCAACTTGAATTTTTTCATGGGCTCATATTATTGGGGTGTGAAACATTTATATTGGACTTCAAGCCCACTAAGAAAATTTGATTTTCTGAATTTTTTTTATGGGGTTAATAAAGTTTGAATAAAATAGTGGGAGACATTTAATATTACAGACCTTATGTTAAATGAATATAATCTTCAATAACTCACACGTTTTCTGCTTCATTTATTTTTGTAGATTACTCTACTAAAATGGCTAAGAATCCAATTGCATCCATACTTGATCAAAACAAACTAACTGGCCCGAACTTTATCAATTGGCTGAGAAACCTTAAGCTTATCCTAAGCTTGGAGAAAAAGACTTATGTACTTGACAAATCGCCTCCTCCAAAGCCTGAGGATAAGACATCAGATGAGTATGCAGAATATGTTCGTTATAGTGATGACAATCTGCATGCTCGATGCTACATGCTGGCATCGATGTCAAATGAGTTGCAAAGGCAGAATGAAACTTTAGATAATGCTTCTGAGATCCCTCTCCACCCGAAAGAGTTGTACGGTAAGAGAAAAAGGCAAGAAAGATATCAGATATCTAAGGAGCTTTTCAGGTGTCGTATGACTGAGGGCTCTTCAGTCCAAGACCATGGGCTGAAGGTGATAGCTCTTATTGAAAGGCTCGAGTCTCTTGGAGTCATTATGGATAATGAACTCTATGTGGAACTTTTATTGCAGTCTTTGCCTCCCTCATTTGACACATTTGTTGTCAACTTTAACATGAACAACATGGAAATAGTCTCCCTGAATTGTTGAACATGTTAAAGACAGCTGAATCCACCATCAAAAAGGATAAGCCGGTCATGCTTGTTGGATCCTCTTCCAAATCAAATGCTGGAAAGCCAAAGAAAAGGAAGTGGACAGGAAAGAGTTCCTCTAAACCCAACAAGAAGACAWAYGYDYATGGHAAGAAAAAGGTTAATTCTCAAGTTGATGACAAGTGCTTTCAATGCGGAAAAACAGGGCACTAGAAGAGGAATTGCAAAGAATATCTTGCAAGCCTGAAAAGTTTAGGTATATATTTTGTTGAAATTAACCTATCTGTTAATGATGCTTCTTGGGTATTGAATACCGGTTGTGGCTCACACATTTGCAATAATTTGCAGATAATGTCAAGAAGTAGGTAGTTGGAGAGAAAGGAAACGGTCCTTAGAATGGGGAATGGAGCAAGAGTTGCTGCATTAGCAATAGGGACTGTTTATTTATCTTTGGATAATGGTTTTAAATTGTGTTTGAATAATTGTCTTTATGTTCCGTATATTATCAGAAACATTATCTCTGTACCTGTTTTGGACATAGAGGGTTTTAGACTTGTTATTGAGAATGGAAGTTGTTCCATTTTCAAAGACTCTGCTTTTATATATTCCGATTATTTGACGAATTCTTTGTACACCATTTCCCCAAGTGAACCCATTCTCACAATTCAACAAAATAAAAGGAAGTTAGATAATCAAAGTTCTTTCACACTTTGGCATACTAGATTTGGTCACATTTCCAAAAAAATGATACACAAGTTGGGACAAAAACTCGACCTTAAGGAAGAGCAAAAGTTGCCAACATGTGAGTCATGCCTTAAAGGAAAGATGACTAAATCACCATTTGTTGGACAAGTGGAACGAGCCAAAGGTCTATTGGATTTTATCCATACAGATGTATGTGGTCCGCTAAGTGTTAGTGCGAGAGGTAATTATCATTACTTCATAACGTTTACCGACGATTATTCTAGGTATGGTTATGTATACCTTATGAGGTATAAATCTGAGGCCTTTGAAAAGTTCAAGGAGTTCAGATGTGAAGTAGAGAAACAAACTGGCCGTAGTATTAAGACTCTTCGATCAGATCGAGGAGGTGAATACTTATCGACTGATTTTCTTGATTATCTAAGAGAGAAGGTATTCTCTCACAGTGGACTCCTCCTAGAACTCCACAGCTGAATGGAGTTTCGGAGCGTAGAAATCGAACTTTGGTTGACATGGTTCGATCAATGATGATTTGCACTTCCTTACCTCTTTCATTCTGGGGCTATGCCTTAGAAATAGCGGCATACCTATTAAATAGGGTGCCAAGTAAAGCCGTACCCGATACACCCTATGAAATATGGTATGGGAAGTCGTCTTCCTACAAATACCTAAAAGCATGGGGATGTGATGCTTACGTGAAGCGTCAAGTGGGAGATAAGTTGGACATGAGATCCATCTTATGTAAATTTGTGGGGTATCCAAGAGAGTCTATAGGATACTATTTCTATGACCCTTCGGAACAAAAGGTATTTGTTTCGAGGAATGCTACTTTCCTTGAAGAAGAGTTTATTTCTGAAAGGGGTGGCGGATTTGCAGAACTTGATGAAGTTCAAGAACAACAAAGTATCCCACATGTTATCGCAAATAGAACACCAGCTGAGGCTGGACCATCTGTAGCACAACCTCTTCGAAAATCCATAAGGGTTTCAAGGGCTCCTGAGAGGATGAACCTTTTGTTAGAGAAGAAAGAAGAGGGACTCCTTTTGGATAGTGATCTAAGAAGCTATGAAGAGGCAATGTCTGATATTGACTCGAAAAAATGGCAAGAAGCTATGCAGTCCGAGATGGACTCCATGTACTCCAACAATGTATGGACCTTTGTGGACCCAACACAGGGAATTGTTCTCATTAGTTGCAAATGGGTCTACAAGCGGAAGCTTGGAGTAGATGGAGAGGTAAGTACCTTTAAAGCACGTTTGGTTGCAAAAGGTTATACCCAGAAGCAAGGCATTGATTATGAGGAAACTTTTTCTCCAGTAGTGATGCTTAAGTCCATTCCGATACTGTTAGCCATAGCTGCGTATTATGACTACGAGATATGGCAAATGGATGTGAAGACTGCTTTCCTTAGTGGAAATATTAAGGAAGAGATATATATAAAGCAGCCATAGGGCTTCATATCCAGTGGGAGTGAGCAACAAATTTGCAAACTCCAGAGATCAATTTATGGTCTCAAACAGGCTTCGAGGAGTTGGAACATCCGATTCGATGAAACAATCAAAATGTTTAATTTTCATAAGAATCCGGATGAACCATGTGTCTATAAGAATGTTAGTAGGAGGGCAGTTACTTTTGTTATACTCTATGTTGATGACATTCTACTCATTGGGAATGATGTAGGGATGTTGCAATCAATAAGAACTTGGTTGTCTAAGCAGTTCTCAATGAAGGACTTGGGAGAAGCATCTTTTATCCTTGGGATAAAGATCTATCGAGATAGATCACGAAAGATGATCGAACTATCCCAATACATGTACATGGACAAAGTGCCAAAACGGTTTAGCATGGAGGAATCCAAGCGTGGATACCTCCCAATGAGCAGTGATCCACTTTCTAGGGCTATGTCTCCAAAGACACTGAGGAAAGAGGAAAGATGGCTCGTGTACCTTATGCATCCGCGATTGGGAGCATTATGTATGCAATGCTATGTACAAGACCTGATGTCGCACATGCTGTGAGCTTCACGAGCAGATATCAGTCTACTCCAGGTTTTGAATACTGGAACGCCGTTAAGAAGATCCTTAAGTACTTGAGAAGAACTAAGGATATATTCTTGATATACGGAAATGGAGAATTGAAACTAGAGGGATACACTGACTCTAGTTTTCAATCTGATGTAGATGACTCAAAGTCAATGTCTGGATATATATTCACCTTGAATGGAGGAGCAGTCAGTTGGAAAAGTTCCAAACAAGAGACGACTGCAGACTCTGTTACAGAGGCTGAATATATTGCTACATCAGCTGCAGCAAAAGAGGCTGTTTGGATGCGGAACTTTATCCAAGGGTTGGATGTAGTTGCGTCCGCTGTTGATCCAACAATAATTTATTATGACAACAAAGGGGCTATAGAGCAAGCAAAAGAACCAAGATCTCATACAAGATCCAAACACATCTTGAGACGATACCACCTAGTGAGAGAGATCGTTGGTAGAGGCGACGTTGTTGTGGATCGAGTCGCTTCGATAGATAATGTAGCAGACCCTGTGACTAAGCCCTTAGCACAAAAGGTATTTGACGGCCATCTTGAGAAGATGGGCCTAAAATACATGGGCAAGTGGGAGATTATTAGAGTAGAGTGCCCGACATTCCAATTAAATTGGATTTCATTCTACTTGTATAATGATTTTATTGGAATTATATTAATAAAGGCAACTTTCTTTATCTTATGTTTTCACTTTTATTATAATTGCACGTATGATAAAGTCCTTAGACCAATTTAAACTATGGGATATGGTTGCGCATACGATGGCAATCATGGAACATGTCTCTAAGGTTTCGGTCTTAAACTTATTCCAAGTCAATGGACTTTTCGAGATTGGACATTGAATAGCCCGGGAAGACTTGCGCATATGATGCATGCTTGTAAGACAAGGATGTTGCATTCCATTAACATCAGCGTTGTGACGTGAATGCATATATGTGGGTGCTTGTTGGAGAACAAGTTCATTCAACATGACCCGATGGAAATTCCTAACTGGAAGTTTTGTCTGTCGAAAAAGATTTTCTATATTGCAATAGTACATGATTAGTCCTTTACTTGAGGTACGATGGTAGCCTCGTGCACATCGTGCAATACTTAGATTTATCTTTTGATTGCTTGACAATCGAAAAAGGGGTATTTTGGGTATTGTATCAATGTGCATGGAGGTTTGTCTGTAGCCAACATAGAATTCGACACTTGTCTATGGACAAGAGAGTATCCTGTGAATTCTCATAGTTTGTGATTCAAAGACCTTGGCCAGGGCACGATGAATGTTGATTCATAAATGAATTACTTAAACTCTAAATGAAATCACAATTATTAAATCAATTGGGTTTCGACTTATAAATACATGCCCAAGATTTAATTGGGAAACTAGTTGTCGAAAGGATTGTACATGTATGGACTTGCAATTGAAATAGGTTTACTCGCTATTTCACCTAACACTGGATAATCATGCTACTTGCTAGATGTTGTCATGATTTGTAGGTTCTTGAAAATAAAGAGTTAATTTCAAGAGAATAAATTAATTAGATTAATTAATATAATAAATTGTTATTTATAAACTTACAAAAGTTTTAAGCCTACTGCTAGTGTTAGTCGTGAACCTAAAAGGGTCACACATAATTTTGGTTGTTGACATTTCAAGATTGATAACTCCGATGGTTGGAATAATTAATTAATTTGGATTAATTAAATGATATTTTAATTTAATTCAATGGTTGGATTAAATATTTAATTATATATTTGATTATGTAATTAAATCTAATTGAAGTAGAAATCTCAATTAAAGGAATATATTAAATTAGTTAATTGGGTTGATTAATTTAAATTTATGGGATTAATTAATTGATTGAATTAATTAATTAGTTGGATTTTAGATCCAAGTCCATGTAATTTTCTAGTAGGTCCTAATTGTAGAAGCCCACTAGAATAATTGAACAATTTAAAATAGAATTAATTTGTATTATATATTTGTATATAATATAAATATTTATATAAAAGGTAATTGGGACCAAGTCATATTCTTTGTTTTAAAAAGGGGACGGATGACTTGTGAAAGAATTCTCTTTTTTTTTTAATTATTTAATTAATTAGATAATTAAGATTAGACCTACTCTTAACCTAATTAATCTAATATATATATATACTTATATAAGATAGAAAAGAAGGTGCCGTCCCATCATCAAATCAAAAACAAAGCAAAAAAAAAAAGGTTTTTGACTCTTGTAAAAAGAGTGCAGGCGGCTTTTCAAAAACAGAAGAGAAGAAAAAAAATTATTCTTTTATACATTTAAGTCTTCAATTGTAGATGATGATTAATTAATAAGTTTTCATCTATAATAATTAATCTTCAATCAATTGTTGATTGTTGGATTAATTGTTTATTCCTTTAATCAATTTGAAAACGGAACGATTCTACTAGCGAAAAATCTTTCTGGTGTCGCAAACAAAAGGTGGACTCGATTAGAGGGGATACGCTTGGATCTCTACGGCGAGGAGTTTTGGTGTTAGCCACACATCCGGGAATTGATTCCCTCTCAATCATCGCTTGAAGATATCAAAAGCGAGGTATTAATTTATTTTTATAAGAATCAAAATATTTGTATTCGATACAAAATAATGAGAAATGATGATCGTTAAAATCGCTAACGAAATCTACGGGGTTTATCATATATATTTGATATATATATTTATTTTATTTAATTAAAAGTTTTAAAATCCGCTGCGTAGGCCCTGTACGATTATAGCGAACCCAAGACAACATACTCATCCCAATCCAGTACATGCACCTTGGTTACATTCTCAAATTACACATATATTTCTATATAATTCTATCAAGAAACAAGTCAGGAGCACCATGAATTGCCGCTTAAACCAAACTCCACCGTCTTCATGGGATTTCACTTGTTCTAGGACATGAAACGTTGTGATCTTGCTCACGTCTTTTCGGAAAAAAGCCTTCCTCTCATCAAGCAGCGGACATGGTTGATGCCTTGTTTTCTTAATGATATGTCATTGAACCCTAGGTTAACCTAATACAAGGAAAATTGTTGGGTTTTGGAGCCTGAAGTATTGTACATCAAAGCCCTCGTAATTAGGGTTTTCGTGTTATAACTAGGGTTCGCGTAAAATTATAACTAGGGTTTTCTTGTTATAAATAGCCTAGCTGTGTAATTGTAAACCCATCTCGAAATTATTATAGTACAAACTCCTGGCTTGGCAGCGCCCCCAGACGTAGTCAGAATCTCTCTCTGACGAACTGGGTAAACAATTTCTTCTGTCGTTTTATTACTTCTCTTTTTCATCATATTACTTCTAATCCTAACAACTGGTATCAAGAGCGAGGTTTGGTGAGAATATGATGGGTGACAGAAAATCGCCAATTGAGAAGTTTGATGGAACAGATTACGAGTTCTGGAAGATGTAGATCAAAGATTACATGTACGGTAAAGATCTATATCAACCTCTGGGTATTAAACCAGAAGCCATGAAAAAGGACAAATGGAAATTGTTGGACATAAAGGCGATGAGCGTGGTGTGCTTGTCGCTGTCCAGAAACGTCGCACTCCACACAACTAAGGCGAAAACTACCAAAGAGATGTTAGAGACGTTATCAGAGATGTACGAGAAGCCATCGATAGCGAACAAGGTTCATCTAATGCGACGTCTTTTCAACCTAAAGATATCTGAGGGTACTGCGGTTGCTGACCATCTCAACGAGTTCAACATGATACAAGCCCAATTGAGCTCGGTTGATATTGATTTTGATGATGAGGTCCAAGCCCTAATTTTTTCGCTGTTAGTGCTTCAGCGGGGAAGGAGAAGATAAAGCTTGACAAAGTTAGAGATCTGATTATTAGTGAAGAAATTCGCAAAAGAGAATCAGGCATAACTTCAGGGTCAGCTTTGAGTACAGAGAATAGGGGGCGATCACAATCAAAGGGTAAATTTAATCGAGGTAGATCAAAATCAAGGGGAAGAAGCAAGCCAAGAAAGGATAAGAGTGAGATCAAGTGTTGGAATTGTGACGAGTTAGGTCACTACCAAAACCATCGAAGAAGAAGGACAGCAAATCAGCTAACACAACAATAGAAGATATTGCAGACGCACTTATTTTGAGTGTGAACATTCCATTATAATCGTGGGTTTTGGATTCAGGTGCATCATTTCATTCTTGCAGTAGTGCTAAGGTCATGGAACAATATACGTCTGGCAATTTTGGGGAGGTTTACCTTGCTGATGATGAGCCGCTAAACATTGTGGGAAAGGGAGATGTTCGGATCAATACTCCAAATGGTTCCGTATTACAGCTACGCAATGTGAGACACATTCCTGGTTTAGGAGAAATCTACTTTCAGTAGGTCAGCTAGATGACGAAGGTTATAAGGTGACCTTTGGTTCTAGTAACTGGAAGATAACCAAAGGAGCCATGGTGATGGCTCGAGGAAAGAAGGAGGGTACGTTGTATATGACAACTAGTACCAAAGATTGCATTGCTATTGTAGAAAAAAGTATTAATGCGGATTTATGACATTATCGACTTGGCCACATGAGTGAGAAGGGGATGAAAGAACTGTGTTCGAAGGGTAAGCTACCAGGCTCAAGACAATTGATGTTGGTTTATGTGAGTATTGTGTCTTCGGTAAACAGAGAAGAGTGAGTTTTTCGAAGGGTGGCAGAACCTTAAAGAAACAGAAGTTGGATTTGGTACACATTGACTTATGGGGACCAGCGCCAGTAACATCTCTTGGTGCTGCGTCATACTACATGACCTTCATTGATGATTCTACAAGAAAGGTATAGGTTTACTTTCTGAAAAATAAATCTGATGCATTTGATACTTTTAGAAAGTGGAAAGCCCTTGTAGAAAATGAATTAGGTTTGAAAGTAAAGTGCTTAAGATCTAACAATGGCGGAGAGTACGAGTTTATAGAATTCAAAGAATATTGTGCTACTAATGGAATTCGAATGGAAAAGACCCTGAGAGGAACCCCTCAGCGGAACGGAGTGGCATAGCGAATGAACAGAACTTTGAATGAGCGTGCCAAATGTATGCGGTTGAAGTCAGGTTTACCAAAGATGTTTTGGGTAGATGCAGTTAACACAGCTGCATTCCTGGTTAATAGAGGACCATCAGCTTCTTTGGAGAATGGCATACCGTAGGAGGCTTGGAGTGGTAAGGAGGCAAACCTAACTTATTTGTGAATATTTGGTTGTGTTGCTTATGTTCATATAGATGCTGCAGTAAGAAGTAAGTTGGATGCTAAATCTATTAAATGTACATTTATTGGATATGGCGGTGATGAATTCGATTACAGATTCTGGGATGAACAAAATTGAAAAATAATTCGTAGTCGAGATGTCATATTTAATGAACAAGTTTTGTACAAGGATAGGATGGGTGCACCAGATGCTGAAAGTGCAGGTACTAAGGTTGTAGAGTTAGATATTTCTAACTCAGGTGGGAGCAAAGCATTTCAGAATGACCAGGAGGTTGTTGAGGCTGAACTGAGAACACCACCAGTTCCGTTGAGAAGGTCTACAAGAGTTTGAGGATCACCAGATAAGTTCACACCATCAAATTACTACTTGTTGTTGACTGATGGTGGTGAACCTCAAAGTTACGCAGAGGGTGCACATGGTAAGACCAGAAGTAAATGGAGGCTTGCCATGGATGAAGAGATGGACTCCTTGATGTCTAATGACACTTGGGATCTTGTTGATCTCCCAAAAGGAAAGAAGGCGCTGCATAATAAGTGGGTCTACATAATTAAAGACGAGGCTGATGGGAGCAAGCGTTACAAGGCAAGGCTGGTTGTGAAGGGATTTCAGCAGAAATACGGTATTGATTATACATATGTTTTTACTCCTGTTGTAAAATTAACCACTATTCGAATGGTTTTGAGTGTGGTTGCTGCAGAGAACTTACTGTTAGAGAAGATGGATGTAAAAACAACTTTTCTCCATGGTGATTTGGAGGAAGACATATATATGAACCAACCAGAGGGATACTTGTCGAGAGGTAACGACGATCTAGTGTGTAAACTGAGAAAGAGCTATCCGGGTAGACAACATTGGGAAGCAGTGAAGTGGGTCCTTAGGTACTTGAGCGGTACAAAAGAGAGAGCCCTATGTATTGAGGGTAAAGGCGTTGAGCTTGCAGGATACACTGATGCAGACTTAGCATCGAGTGACCTTGAGAAAAGGAGAAGTACTACCGGGTACGTTTTTACTTTGGGTGGTACAATTATATCTTGGGCTTCTAAGTTGCAGAAGGTTGTGGCTTTATCTACCACAGAAGTAGAGTATGTAGCAGTGATAGAGTCTAGTAAAGAGATGGTATGGCTGTAAAATTTCATGGGTGAGTTGGGGAAAGAAAGAAAAATGGTATCCTGTACAGTGATAGTCAGAGTGCTATTTTCTTGGCTAAGAATCCAGCATTTCATTCAAGAACAAAGCACATTGAGTTGAAGTATCACTACATACGCTATTTCTTAGAGAAAAAGATCTTGCAGTAAGTGAAGATTCGTGAAATTGACAATCCTGCCGATATGTTGACTAAGGTTGTGACCTTGGAGGAGTTGAAGCTATGCATGGCTTCAACTTGGCTTGGAACTTGAGAGGAAGGCTTGGCGCTGCTGAAGTTATGAGTTACATTGAGAACATGTAGAGATGGTTACATTCGAGATCAGTTTCCAGGTGGGAAATTGTTGGGTTGTTGAGCCTGAAGTACTGTACATCAAAGCCTGAGATTTTTGGGTGTATTTTAGGGAGTTCACGTAAAATTATACATAGGGTTTTCTTGTTATAAATATCCTAACTGTGTAATTGTAAACAAATCTCAAAACTATTATAGTACAAACTCCTTGCTTGGCAGCGCCCCCAATGTTCTCCCACCTTGTAGACTCAATTCATGGCTCTTTGGGTCAAAATTATCCAGAACCCAGTAACATATTATCTACGACAGATCAGAAATGTCCAAAACTAATACATTTCCAAACCCCATCTCCATCACTGCCTTCCTTTGATTGGGATTCAAAGATTTGATAGCGCAAACAAGTGGTTGGGGAGAAGTTCGATTACATAGGGACTTATAATCAACAAGTTATTTTAGAACGTTTGTTCAACCACTTCACCTTCACTGACTTGATTTTTAATGTCGATGTCTATGTTATCAACATGGGTGTCACTGTTGACATCATTGATGTTGCTAACGTGGACATTATGAGCATTATCTTAATTGTCGCAAAGTGATGAATGATGGGTGCCAATGTCGTCGTGTCGGCTAAACGCATTCTGATTACCACACAACCTGGCACAACTGCACAGCCACGCCACTTTTTACACACAACAAATAGTTCTACATCCCACTGTGGATTTGCATCCCTTACTGTATG
>BMAC01000935.1:310219-325806 GCA_014905375.1 Phtheirospermum japonicum
GCATGGGCACTATACAGAACCAAAATTCATTTTTCCTTCAAAACAAAAGGAAGAAAAATAAATAAAGAAAACAGCAAAGAGATAACCTAAACAATTATAGTTTTGTAGTTCTATGATTTTGAAAAGTGATGTTAAGTCTCGTGGTAAATAACACCAGACATAACATCAACCAGTTTGGAAAATACAAACTTATAACACAGCATGTGTTATGAATGATATTAAGTAACACCAGTAATAACACCAAACAGAGTAATACTAGAATCACAGCGGAAAAGTTGAATGAACACACTTATTAGACTTTTAGTCTGTAAGTAAACGTACTTACGGACATGGGTATTCAAACCCAAAAACTATATTACTTAATCGATCAAGATCAATTACAAAATGTTTAAGTAATATATGAAAAGCAAATGTATCAACACTTGATACACAGATACTTATTGCCAAGATTGATCAGATCTCCTCCGTTGGTCACACAACGTTGAAGATCTCTTGATTCTGAATTGTAGCTCCAAGTAGGTCTTGTGTTCTGCTTTTTTGAAATCGCCCAGTCCTCTTTCCGTCAAACTTTTATTTCTGTGTCTCTCCTTTCCATTTGCGTCATTGCCTTTAAATAATCAAGACCCCTAGTCTTGATAAACAAGTTAGGCTAAAAATAAGGAAACTAAATAAAACCCTAATCTCAACTTAGGAAGTAAATCTAGAGTCCTAAATAAATCAAAGTCCAAGAAAGGCAAACAAACAAAAAAGAGAATTGACAAGAATAATATTCTCAATAGTCTCCCCCTTTTGCCTTTATGGACACAACGCAAACGACGCAAGCAAGACATACTAAAAACTCCCCCTGAGTTTAACAACTCCCCAAAAAAAGACATTGTTCAAACAACCCAAAATAAAAAGAAAATTATTTTTGCAGCAACTCATTCGAACTTTTTGCACCTACTTTATTAAAGTTGTCAGTTTTAAAAAGCTCGCTCGCAAGAGTACGAGTTCGCATGTAGGTTGGTAAGTTGAAACGAGTCGATCTCTCGAGGGAGACTAGATTCGGAAGTTCGTTTTGTATTTGTTTTAACGAATAAGAAAATAAAAATAAAACTAATCTAACACGCGAACAAGGAGGGTTTGTTTGAGAGTTTTAAGAACTAGAAATTAATTAAACTAATTAAAACTAGATTATCGAAGCTATGATCTAATTAACTAAATCTAAAAATTATATAAACTAAGAATTTAATTATCTAAATTATCTAAATCTAAGATTAATTTACCTAAGAACAATTAAACCTAGAATTCATTTAAATTAATTAAAAGACTTTTAAAACAAATTAAAGAAAACTAGGGTTCTAGAGCTTTGATTCGTCTCCACGATCTCTTGGGAAAACCCAATTGATGGTTCACAACGAATTTAAGCTCTAGACCCATAATATATAGCCAAAAACAATCAACATAATAAACCCAACAAAATCACAAACACGACTCGTCATGGAAGCAATAATTAATTAAACTAATTGAAATCGTGCAACTAAATTAAAAGGCAAAGAGAATAATTACTTTACTATTAAACTAAGACGAACCGCAGCGTTTTGGTGAAGAAATCTTGAATCTAAACTATCTAATAATTAATCTAAAGTCTAAAAACTAAGAATTATGAAGAGAAACTAAGAAATCGAAGGGCACTTGTTGGGGTTGTCAGCCCCCAAAAGGCCTTAGAAACCTTAGGAATATGATAGTGTATGTTAAAAATCCGAAATACATAGGTATTTATAGTTTTGGGAAGTCTTAAGGCCCAAGAAAACCTCAAATCGCGTGAAAACGCATTTTTTGGGCAGTTGCGTCGACGGTGCGTCGACTGACGCGCGCTGCTGCTCGGCGTCGGTGCTGCCAGGGCGTGCGCGTTGACTGGGTGCGTCGACATCGACGCTTCAGCAAGTTTGCGTCGACAGTGCGTCGACGCTGCGTCGACTGACGCGACAGAGAGTTTGGGATCATTTTGCGTCTGCCAGGGATTCTATAACGGTCCTTTAAGAAATCCGTTATAGAATGTCAGTGTGGGCATGGCTCGGCAGCACTCGGCAGCGTCGGCAGGCAGTGGTCGGCAGGTGTGCGCAGCGCTGGGCAGGACTCGGCAGGGCTGGTCGGCTACGTCCAAACCAAAATACTTCAAAAATACCTAAAATAAACATAAAATTAATTAATTATAATTAAAATATGATAAAACAAGTTGGAGATAAGAAAATACGAAAATGTGCTCAATCTATCCAACTTTCACCGAAAACTATAATAAAAACGAACTAAAATACTAACTAAAATCAAGATAAATTCATGTTAATCAACTACCCCATGCTTAATTGGTTTGTTCGTCCTCGAATAAACGATAAATTAAAAGTATAGCAAGAATGAAAATAAGCTCAAACAAAGAGTCGTGTCGTGCTACATACATAATTTTGAAAATATAGATACATGTCTCGCAACTTCAACACTCCACCTTTATTACATTGTCGCACCAAAATCAAATTCATGCATCCTCTCAAAAGGGGAAATATATAGATGTACGTTCAAACACTCAAGCATTGCTGCATAGGACGTGTATACACTCAAATCATACAAATACATGCACAATAAATAAGCACAGAAAATAAATCTCTTCTCAATCGCAAATTAAGTGTGTTATCAAGCTAAGAATCGGAAAAGGTCTTTTCGGGTTGTAATGTAAGGCTCTTTGGACGGGTATGAAATATATAAGTCGTGTGGCTAACTCACAATCTAACATGATCAATAACTCACCAAACCTAATCTAATTACGAAGCAATGTGCTTCACCTCGTTCAAAAATAAAAACCTCACTTGACACTCATAACGTAGCCTTTATACTTAGACTATTTCTCAACTCGATACTCTAAACCGACTTATGTCATCAATTACCAATAAAACACATTAGCATCCATGATCAACATAATTAGAAATTTCCAATATTTGATCAAGTTCATTAGCGTACTGGACCAAACTCATAATCTTTATTGTTACTTGAGTAGCATCACTGAAATAGAATACTAGCAAACATCTAATCAGACATATGCACCTATACCAAGTGGATTATAGATTATAAATATTACATAATTAAAATTACAAACATCACCATCTGGAATGAAAATTAAAGCATATTTCATTATCATCATGTAATTAGAAACACTTGGGTCATAGATTAAAACAATTTGTCAAAACATATATTTCTTGCACAAAATTTAAGAAGAACAACAAAAGAATCCCATTACATAGTTTTAGCATCACAATAATCTAAGATTAGTATATATGAATAAGGTTACTAAATTAGCATATMTATTCCAAATCAGCATCACAAAATATATTATCTGACACATTTTCAATATATACTAAGCACATATATACTCACAAGATAAAAACTATAACATATTTTAGCATCACAATTACAATCTACACTAATCATATATATACTGATCAAAAATAATTTTAACATCACAATAATATAAGTTCAACAAAACATTGATACAATTCCAGCATAAGGTTTACTACATATATAGCGTATATATTCATGATATAGCATCACAAACATATTATCTAGCACAATTCAATCTATACTAAGCACACATATACTCACAGATAGCAACTGTAAACATATTTTATCATCAAACTTGCAATCTTCACTAAGCATATATATACTCACTAAGCATACATAATTTTAACATCATAATAATCTAAGATCGGCATAAATTTGATATGGAACTAGTTGTTAGGTGATCAGAGAAGGAACAAAAAGCTGCATGAAAATAGAAAAGTTGCAAGCTTTATTCATTTGTAAACAAACTATGTAAAACGGCTGAGATCTCATTAATTTCATATGAAAGTAGGGTTACAAACTTTCTATATATAATCACCTAACCCTAGGTGACATCTCTAGATCTTTATACACGTGTATGCACACAATTTGTCCAGAATAAGACAAGATAATCAGCTCACAACGGCTAGCTATAGTTAGCTTCACTCATGACTCGTGCATGATGTCTGCATGATGTGTTCTGGTCATTTTCTTCAGCTACACTTACATGCCCCTCAATCTGAGCGAGCTAAGAGGCAAGACTGTCAACTTGTTTCTCAAACGAACGAAAGATTGCCTTGTTATTGTTAACACATCGGCCAYTTGTTCATGTTCTGGATGGAAAAGGTCATGTTCTATAGCTTTTCTCTAACAAAATGTAGGTCAATCTCAAAGTGCCTTGTCCTAGAGAGATGCCTAGGATTGCTTGCTAGAGCAATTGCACTATGATTATCCATCCAAATTCTTGGGATTCTTGGCTGATCAAKCTTAAGCTCCTTCAACAATTGTTGCAACCAAATAACATCACAGGAAGTGTGTGCAAGGCTTCTATATTATGCTTCACAGCTTGACCTAGAAACTGTAGATTGCTTCTTAGAGTTCCATGAAATGATATTTGCTCCAAGGAAAACACATGAACCTGTTGTTGACCTCATGTCATCTAGATCAGTTGCCCAGTCAGCATCACTAAAGACTATCAAATCCAGATTTTTGGAATGAGTAAAATGCAGCCGATAGTTCAATGTTCCTGCAAGATATCTAACAATCCTCTTAACTGCCTTCCAATGAGTATCCAGAGGTGCTTGCATGAACTGGCTAACCTTGTTTACACTATAAGAAATCTCAGGCCTTGTGATGGTGGCATATTGCAAAGCGCCTACTATACTCCTGTACAAAGTGCTGTTAAGAAAAGGATTACCTCTGAATTTTGATAGAGGAGGATTAGAGAGCATGGGAGATGGCAATCCTTTTCCCCCCTTCATCCCTGCTCTCTCTATAATGCTTTCTATGTACTTTTTCTGGCCAAGAAAGAAACCATCATGGAGATGTTGAACTTCTATTCCCAATAAATAATTCAACTCTCCAAGATCCTTTAGAGATAAGTGCTTACTGATCTCAGCAATGGTGGTTTAGATTTTTCTCTGAATGCTTCCTGTAATGATTATGTCATCTACATATACCAATATGATCACACGGTCTCCTTGATCATGTCTGAAAAATACTGAGGTGTCAGCTTTTGAAACCAAAAATCCAATAGATACTAGGACCTCACCAAACTTACCAAACCAGGTCCTGGATGCTTGTTTAAGGCCATATAGGGAATTTCTGAGTTTGCACACAAGYTCCTCTTGTCCTGGTTCAACAAAGCCTGGTGGTTGATGCATGTAGAGCTCCACATCTATATCTCCATTGAGGAAAGCATTATCTATATCAATTTGTCTAATGTGCCATTTTCTGAACAAGGCAATGCTAAGTACTTCTCTAACTGTGGCAGGTCTAACAWRTGGATTGTAGGTATCTATGTATCCAGAACCAGGTCTTTGAGAAAATCCCTTTGAAACCAATCTGACTTTAAGCCTAGACACAGAGCCATCATCATTTCTCTTCAACTTATATATCCACCTGTATCCCATTGCTTGTTTTCCAGTTGGTAGTTTTCTTAGTGTCCAAGTTTTATTCTTCATCAATGCTAAAAAATTCCCTGATCATAGCATTTTTCCATTTTGGTACACTGAGTGCCTCATGATCATCAATTGGCTCTTTGATTGACTGAAACATATATGCCTTAAGCTTATATATTCCAGCCTTGGACCTGGTAATTGTAGAGTGAGTACCTGCATTCTAATCAAACACATTAGTTGCAACAGGTGCATCAATATTCTCAGTAAGCAAATCAATAGTTATTGCTCCTCCCTGTAGAGATTCTGATGAGGATAATGATTGAGAGTGTGATGTGGAACTTGAGGATGTTGGTGAAGAAGCTTGATTGACAGTATTAGGCTCATCAAGATTATGATTGGAATTTTGGTTAGGAGAGGTTGAGGTTGAGGTTTCAGGTGTCAGAAGTGGAACATTCAATCTACCAATGATTAGGGATGGTGGTGCAATCACAGGCTCTTTGATGCTAGATGAGGGTTTGACATTGGCAAAATGAAAAATATTTTCATCAAAGAGAACATGCCTACTAATGATCACCTTTCCTCCAGGTAACAAAACCTTGTACCCTTTGTGGTTCGGGCTATATCCAATAAAGGTTGCTGGTTCACTTCTAAATTGAAGTTTGTGTCTGTTGTAATGCCATAGTAAAGGGTCACACAGACAACCAAAAATTCTTAGGAAATGTAGGTCTGGTTTTCGCTTGTTTAGGGCTTCAAAGGGTGTTTGATGATTGCTGATTTTTGAAGGAGTTCTGTTGATAATATAAGTGGCAGTCAAGAAAACACTGTCCCAATGTTTGGTTGGTATTTGAGAATGAGCAAGCAAGGCTAAACCTACTTCAACCAAGTGTCTATGTTTTCTCTCAGTAATTCCATTTTGTTGGGGGTGTAAGGACATGACATTCTATGGATAATGCCATTTTCTGCCAAAGACTTGCTCATAGCAATAAATTCTCCTCCTCCATCTGTCTGCAATGCCTTTATTTTCTTACCATATTGAGTTTCAACAAGGGTTTTAAAATGTAGGAAGGCTTTCAGTGCATCAGACTTGTTCTTGAGAAAATAAATCCAAGTAAACCTTGTGGCATGATTAATGAAGTTTGTGTAATAAGTAAAACCTGATGAGGACTTCACAGGTGCTGGTCCCCATAGGTCACTATGAATAAGATCAAACTTATTGTGCAATGTATATGAATCAGAAAAGGGCAGTTTATGAAGTTTGGATTTCATACAAGAAGAACACAAAACATCACTTTTATTATCATCAGATAATTCAACTTTATAGGTGGCAAGAGCCTTCTTAACAATATTCAAAGGTGCATGGACCAACCTAAAATGCCATATATCTAAGGAGGCCTTATTCTTGAGCTCTGCAGGATTTATTGAAGGCTTGAAGTTTGAAAGAAAAACATAATCACAGAAACTTGATGCTTGAGGTTTGAGGCTGGTGAGATTGAAACAGTCCTTAATTGTCCCTTTGAGATGGATTGTTCCTGTGGCTAGGACCTTCACAACACAAGAAGAGGGGTGAAACTCAAAGAACACCTTGTTGTCTTTGGCAAATTGAGAAACACTGATAAGATTCTTAGTGATAGAAGAGACATGTAACAAGATTTTAAGTATAAAGATAGGATCAGAATCTGTGCAAAAAAAAAAGATTTAACTAATGAATTACCAAAGTGAGAAATTGACAAACCCGCACCATTTCCCATATGAATCTTTTCTCCTCCTTGATAATCAGCTGCCATGTTGAGATTACTGAAGTCATATGTGATGTGATTAGTGGCTCCTAAGTCAGGGTACCAATAGCTATCATCCTTTACCTCATGATCCACTCCACTTGCTATATTAGCACTCATCTGGCTGCTTTGGTTCAGATTAGCCTGATGGTTTGAATTTCTAGAGTTGCTTGATGAAGAAAAATCAATATTCATCCTTTGATAGCACTTGTCAGCATTATAACCAGTATAATGTGATATTTTTGTTTATAGAAGCTTCCTCTTCCTCCTCTGCCTCTATGGTTTCCTCCTCTAAAAGGACTTGATCTGCCTCTGTTGCTTGATTGAAAATCTCTACCTCTTCCTGCATAATGAAATCTTGATCTTTCTCCTCTGGTTCCAGTGTTGAGATTCACAGAAAATCTATTTTCCACTGATTCTCCAATGTCTCCAACCTATTTTCAAAACTGAGGAGAATAGAGTGAGCCTCAGTGAGTGTGATAGGATGAGTGGGACTTCTTAATGTGAGAGAGACAAGAACAGGATTGTATTCTGAACCAAGGCCTCCAAGTATATATATGATCTGATCTAATTCTGTGATGGTCTCTCCAACTGCAGCCAATAAATCACAYCAAGACTTGATTTTGTTAAGAAAATCTCTCATACTTAGACTCCCTTTCTTCAACACTTGCAGTTGCAGTCTTATCTGCATCACTTTTGCCTTATTTTTGTTGGCAAAAGTATTTTCAATAGATTCCCAGATCTCGGAAGTAGTGGATAGTCATACAGTTGTAACAAGCAAGCTTTCAGTGAGAGAGGACAGGATCCATGAGACCATGAGTTGATCTTGCCTTTTCCAATGGACATAGGCTGGATTTAAAATATGTTCGCCTTATCCAGCCATCATGTTGTGTTGACTTGGTGCTTTTGCATCTCCAGTGAGGTACCCTTCTAGGCCATAGCCGGTAGCAGCTGCCCAGATCTGTTGCCTCCATAGCAAAAAATTGCTATCAGTCAACTTTATTGAGATAAGTTGAGCTTGAGGTTGTATTACTTGATCTGTCATTTTCAGGAAAATAAAAAATTTCTTAAAGGAGGAAAAGGGGGTGGAATAGGGACAACATAGCTCTCATACCATGTTAGGTAATCAGAGAAGGAACAAAAAGCTGCATGAAAACAGAAAAGCTGCAAACTTTATTCATTTGTAAACAAATTATGTAAAATGGCTGAGCTCTCATTAGTTTCATATGAAAGTAGGGTTCACTACTACAAAAATAGCTTTCTAAGGCTGTTAATTAAAGGCGGTTCACTGAAAACCGCCGTAAAAATACTTTTAACGGCATTGTGGCTAAAACAGCCATTAAAAGGTTATTTTACGGCGGTTTCCTCAAAACCGATGTTAAAATTGGATAACTGATTTTAACGGCGGTTTTAACAAAACCGCCATAGAAACTCGCACATTCTACGGCGGTTATTTGAAAACTGCTGTAAATTAACAGGTATTCACGGCGGTTTCTTAAGAACAGACGTTAATTAGTTCATAGGTTAATTAGTTTTCTGGATTTAACGTCGGTTCCAGTAGAACCGCCGTGAATGTGATGACATTGAACGATAGTTCTATTAGAACCGCCGTAGAAAGTAGTCTGCCAATGCCATGTCACCGATCCACGTCCAACTCAAACAACTTGTTTCGACCGTTGATCCGTGTCACATACGATGATCTGTATTAAATATTAAACCAAAAAAACAATAAATATTAAACCAAAAAATAATAAATATTAAAAATGATAAATCTTAAAATAAAAAAAAAACTAGCCCCCTTTCGGTCCAACTCATCACAAACCTCCTCTCCAAAAAAACTAGCCTCCTTTCGGTCCAATTCATCACAAACCTCCTCTCCATGGATCAYTCTCATCGCCAATGTTCTGCGGCACGTCGCCGGCGATGATTCACTCCGTCGAGGAGATCCCTGATTTCACAAATAATTAATCATCAATTCATCACTCGGCCATCGCTGATTGCATCTTAGAACAGCTCAAATCTCAAACCCCTATGGCTCCTCATCACCATTTCCCTCGGCCTCCTATCCCTCCTCAAACTCGCACTTTCCACTCTCAAATGGGTCTACATCAATTTCCTCCGGCCCGGAAAAAACCTCAAGAAATACGGGTCGTGGGCCTTAATCATGGGCCCTACGGACGGCATCGGCAAGGCCTTCACCTTTCAGCTCGCTCGAAAAGGTCTCAAATTGATTCTAGTCTGGCGAAACCATAATAAGCTCGACGAAGTCTTACGGGTCGACCCAAATCAAGCCCGTGGTGGTGGATTTCTCTGGGGACTTAAACGARGGCGTTTAGAGGATCAAGGAGACCGTTGAAGGGCTGGACGTGGTCATATTGATCAACAARGCCGGCGTGTCCTATCCTTATGCCAGGTTCTTGCATCAGGTGGATGAGAAATTGCTGGGCGGTTTGATTAAGGTTAATGTTGAGGGGACAACTAAAGTTACACAGGCTATTTTGCCTAGGATGATAGCCAGGAAATGAGGGGCGATTGTCAATATTGGGTCTTGTGATGCCATTGTTATCCCTTCTGATCCGCTTTATTCTGTTTATGCTGCAACTAAAGCATGAGTAATTCTCCCTTCTTTTTTTTTTTTCTGAGAATATCTTATTTTGCTTTTGTTGTAGTTAATTATCTTGTGGATTGCATCTGTTAAGAGGTTTAGGGAGTGTTTGCAATCACTAAAAAAACTTAATTGAGTTTGCTTCCACTTATGCTTCATTTAATCAGAATTGAAATCAAACACTTTTAGAGATTTTGATTTTATTTTGATTATTTCAAACCTTTTATTATTATTATTATTATTATTATTTGACATTTGTAGATGTATTAATTTTTAGCTTATTCCGCTGATCTTAAAACTAATCAAAGTGTAGCTTGTTATGGATCTCAAACGAATCTGAATATTTTTCTTTTCTTTACCATCTAATCAATCGATTAAGTTTTTCGGATTATACTAATTGAAAGGTTCTAAGAAARTGAAGAAATATTGTTTATTTTTTATGCTTCACAACAACAATAACAACAGAGAATAATAATTAAATTATAAAATAAAATAAAATCGATTTGCCTTTCTTGCTATAAGATTCATTTGTGTAAGATTGAACTTTTTTGTGTCCTTTTCAGATATGTCAACCAGTTTTCAAGATGCCTCTATGTCGAGTACAAAATAGTGGGATCAATGTGAAGTGCTAGGTAAAAATAAATAAAAAAATCTGCAGTCGGATTCAGTTTATATTATTCGCGCAATTTTTCTCGTTTTCTTTACGATGTGGCTTAAATGAAAATTAATGGAGGATCATAAAAGAACGTTGCATGATAGCTTGGTCCAAATTATCTATCTTAATTACTAGAAAAATATAACTTCCCCATTTTTTATTTAATATTTTTTTGGCTTTTGCACAATAAATCACTTCTTGTAAGTAATATGCACAGATCATGTATGAAGAGGCAAGTCAAGTAGCGAACGATGCCGTCAGCAGCATAAGGACCGTGGCATCATTCAGTGCCGAYGACAAAGCGATGAAAATGTATGAGCAAAAATGCGTGGGCCCGTTGAAGAGTGGGGTCAGGCTCGGAATAATTTCCGGATCGAGTTTTGGGGTCGGCAAGTTTTTGCTCTTTTGCACCCAAGCCTTTTGCTTCTACATTGGAGTTGTCTTAATTCAACATGGCAAAGCATCTTTTGGAGAAGTGTTCGAGGTAATTCGAACTTTATAAAAATAATAAAAAAAATATCGAATGCGAATTTTTTGTTTGGTCTAACATGGAATACTGCAGGGTTTTTTCGCCCTGACGATGTCTGCAACTGGAGTTTCCCAAACGAGTGGAACGGCTCCGGATGTTAACAAAGTTAAATACTCAGCTGCCTCGATATTCGAGCTTCTCGACAACAAACCTACAATCGTTTAGCAGCGACGAAGGCACGACGTTGGCTAGTGTCAGCGATGAGATTGAGTTCCGACATGTGAGCTTCAAGTACCCGAAACGGCCCGATATCCAAATCTTCTGAGACTTATGCCTAAGAACTCCTTCCGGAAAGGTATTTGCAACCACTTTTAAAAAAGTTATTCTCAGCTTTTAGCTCAATGAAGAAAAAAAAGAAAGTGGTTAGGTGATAATTTTCAGGCCCTTTATTACTATAGAACTGAACACATCATTCATTGAAATATGTTAAAACCTGGTAGCCTCTCTTTTAAGGTTTGACAAATTATTTGAAAAACAAAACACAGGTTTATGAAAATTTCCGAAAAAAAAAAGGTTTGATTTTATTTTAAACTATCTGTGAATAACATGTGGTCTTGGAATATTTTTTGCATACACGCAGAAGTTGTGTGGATGAGTTGGAAGGACATATTTTTTAATATTTTCATCTGCTGAAATATATATATTTTTTAAATGCCGGTTTAATTTGGTGAGCATGGCCTTCTTTTCTAGAATGGCTTTYTCTGGTTGAAAATTAGGTTATATTGTTAAAATGACATTATTTAAGTCAGAGTTTAGAGATTATTTAATATTTATTTCCAAGTGATGAGATTTGCTGAGATTTGTTTAATATTGTTAAAGTGACATTGTTTAAAATCGCCTGGCCTTGCATTTTATTTTTTTAATTATTTATGATTTTGGTTTGTTTATTATTATTTGGTCAGAGCTTTAAGTTGGGAACTGCTTAATTTGATGATTTTCTTTTTCTTTTTCTTTTCTTGCAGTGTGCTTGTGATGACCATGATGGTTCTGGGTTGACTGGGTTGAGTTAAGTTATCAAGACTGATATATTCTTTCTGAATTTGGTAATTTTCAGCTAGCTTTGCTTTTTTACCTTTTTGTTTTTTTTCATTTTTCTTCTTTGTTCTACCTATTTTTTTTAAGAGTGTTTTGGGGTAATTGTTTATGATTTTCCCCCCAGACCTGCATGGAATTTTATCTGCTTATCTATTCACATTTATGGTTCAATGAACATAGAGACACAACTAGCTTATTTGTATAATTTTGAGTACATATCCTAATTAAATGGAAACAAAAATGTAATAAATCGGAAAAGTGGAGCAAACATAATGGAGTATTTGCAAATTCCTAAGGAAAGTGATTGTAAGCAAACCATTGTTATATGACACATCAGGGTTATTTGAAACAAATTATATGCATTACTGGCACTTTTGTATAATTAAGATTTAATTAAGCAGGCATATATCCTTAACTTTTTTTTTGTCAAAAAGATTAATCTTGCAGACTAAGGACTCATGAAGAGGAGGCTAATTCATCAAACCAACCATCCATTCGATCCACACCGTGAGCCCACTCTGTGTTTAGAATTTCTGAGTAGTGGAAAGATCGATGTGAAGCCGTTGATCACCCACAGGTTTGGGTTCTCTCAGAAGGAAATTGAAGATGCTTTCGAAATGAATGCACGTGGTGGTATAGCTATCAAGGTCATGTTTAATCTGTAAACGTAATTCGGTAAAGAACAGAAGAATAAAAGGAGAATAAATGTTGTTTGTGTGAAAATTGATGTTTATCTCATGGTGTAATAGAAGGCATTCTTTGTGTACTCTATTTGTTGTACATATGAGATCAGAAGATTCTTTGGTCTTTTGTTGTCGTGATAATTGTTATTGCGGTGGATTTGAAAAGGTGCACCTGCTTTCATTTCTCTTTTTTTTTTAATTTCCTACTTTCTAGAAGGTATTTTCAAGAACCGCCGTAAAATGTCCGTTCTGAAAACAAACTTTGTAGAAGGTATTTCTCAAGAACCGTCGTGAAAAGTGATGATTTTACGGCGGGTTTTTTTTGGAACTGCCCTAGAATTGACCGTCGTTTTTTACAGCGGTTCTTAAACCGCCGTAAAAAGCCTCACTTTCTGCGGTGGTTTTAGGACAACCGCCGTAAAAATTTACGGCGGTAGATTTAAGGGCGGTTCCAAAACCGCCGTAAAAATAAAAAAATAAAAAAAAAAAGCCTTTAAAACCCTGTTTTGTAGTAGTGGTTACAAACTTTCAATATATAATCACCTAACCCTAGATGACATCTCTAGATATTTATACACGTGTATGCACACAATTTGTCCAGAATAAGACAAGATAATCATCTCACAATGGCTAGCTACAGCTGGCTTCACTCATGACTCATGCATGACGTCTGCATGATGTGTTCTGGTCATTTTCTTCAGCTACACTTACACTAGCATGAGGTTACTGCATAGCATATGTATTCCGATTTAGCCTCATAAAACATATTATATATCACAAGTTCAATCTATACTAAGAATATATATATATATATATATATATATATATATATATATATACACTCACAAAATAGCAACTACAAGCATCTTTTTATTTCAGCATAAACAAATCTAGGCATTTGTTCATAATATTAATATGCAATAACTATCGACCAACCTTTTTTATTGTCAGCATATAATATAAAAAAAAAAAAGCATACACTTGATTTGCAGCTACCAAATTACTCCCTAACATGTTTTTGCACAAAATTACATATGATTAAGAATAGTATCCACAACACCTAAACCAGCACACATGGCAATAAAATTAGCAACCTGGTTATACAAGATATACAACTAAATGATAGATATCGAATGAATAACTTGAAAATACCAAACTTTATTGCATCAAGTTGCTAATTTATTGCATAATTTTACATATTTTCTAAAGTCTTATTGCATGGGCACTATACAGAACCAAAATTCATTTTTCCTTCAAAACAAAAGGAAGAAAAATAAATAAAGAAAACAGCAAAGAGATAACCTAAACAATTATAGTTTTGTAGTTCTATGATTTTGAAAAGTGATGTTAAGTCTCGTGGTAAATAACACCAGACATAACATCAACCAGTTTGGAAAATACAAACTTATAACACAGCATGTGTTATGAATGATATTYAGTAACACCAGTAATAACACCAAACAGAGTAATACTAGAATCACAGCGGAAAAGTTGAATGAACACACTTATTAGACTTTTAGTCTGTAAGTAAACGTACTTACGGACATGGGTATTCAAACCCAAAAACTATATTACTTAATCGATCAAGATCAATTACAAAATGTTTAAGTAATATATGAAAAGCAAATGTATCAACACTTGATACACAGATACTTATTGCCAAGATTGATCAGATCTCCTCCGTTGGTCACACAACGTTGAAGATCTCTTGATTCTGAATTGTAGCTCCAAGTAGGTCTTGTGTTCTGCTTTTTTGAAATCGCCCAGTCCTCTTTCCGTCAAACTTTTATTTCTGTGTCTCTCCTTTCATTTGCGTCATTGCCCTTTAAATAATCAAGACCCCTAGTCTTGATAAACAAGTTAGGCTAAAAATAAGGAAACTAAATAAAACCCTAATCTCAACTTAGGAAGTAAATCTAGAGTCCTAAATAAATCAAAGTCCAAGAAAGGCAAACAAACAAAAAAGAGAATTGARAAGAATAATATTCTCAATAGTCTCCCCCTTTTGCCTTTATGGACACAACGCAAACGACGCAAGCAAGACATACTAAAAACTCCCCCTGAGTTTAACAACTCCCCAAAAAAAGACATTGTTCAAACAACCCAAAATGGAACAAATCCATCCAAGTTTTCTATTACCTCCTCCTTGCACAAATCTCCAAAACGATCATTCAAGCTAAAATCCTCAACATCCAAGATGGGCTCAATCACATCAAAAATCGGCATCTCTGGTTGACATAGAGGTTCGTCCATCTCGTCCGACCTTTTTGCTAAATAAGCCTTGATTTGATCACACAGTGCCTCTATAGTCTTTGCAGTCTCAGGAAAATCATATTCCGGCATAGTTAATTGCACAATTTCGTCTTGTTGACAAATACTCTCGGCTTCTTGACCTTGTTGCCTCACCAAAGATTGATCATATGGTTTATAGTCTTCATAGCTCGGGTAGGAAGGAATCGAGTCGGGGGAGGCATAACTCGTATAATTTTGGATGGCGATAACATGATCTTGTGGTTTATCGTCAAATGGTACTATGCATGTATTAGCCAAATGCCCTCGGCCTCCACAACGATCACATAAAAATTTAGGTAAGTAGAACTTCCTCATGAATCGATCGTACACGTACTCCCACGTTGGTAAAGAGTCGGGCTCTGCATAATTTAACCATTTTCTTGCCCGATCTTTTAGAGCATAATGGAAGAGTCGCATCCTCACCTGATCTCTCGTAAGGCCGAGAAGAGGGAAAATCCGGGTGATGTCCTCGTATTCTTGGAAAAATTTCACTGGATCCTCGCTCGGATGTCCATAAAAAATCGGGATTCGCTCTATGTAGAAAT
>BMAC01000935.1:325831-352621 GCA_014905375.1 Phtheirospermum japonicum
TAACATCAACCAGTTTGGAAAATACAAACTTATAACACAGCATGTGTTATGAATGATATTAAGTAACACCAGTAAATAACACCAAACAGAGTAATACTAGAATCACAGCGGAAAAGTTGAATGAACACACTTATTAGACTTTTAGTCTGTAAAGTAAACGTACTTACGGACATGGGTATTCAAACCCAAAAACTATATTACTTAATCGATCAAGATCAATTACAAAATGTTTAAGTAATATATGAAAAGCAAATGTATCAACACTTGATACACAGATACTTATTGCCAAGATTGATCAGATCTCCTCCGTTGGTCACACAACGTTGAAGATCTCTTGATTCTGAATTGTAGCTCCAAGTAGGTCTTGTGTTCTTGCTTTTTTGAAATCGCCCAGTCCTCTTTCCGTCAAACTTTTATTTCTGTGGTCTCTCCTTTCATTTGCGTCATTGCCCTTTAAATAATCAAGACCCCTAGTTCTTGATAAACAAGTTAGGCTAAAAATAAGGAAACTAAATAAAACCCTAATCTCAACTTAGGAAGTAAATCTAGAGTCCTAAATAAATCAAAAGTCCAAGAAAGGCAAACAAACAAAAAAGAGAATTGATAAGAATAATATTCTCAATAGTCTCCCCCTTTTGCCTTTATGGACACAACGCAAACGACGCAAGCAAGACATACTAAAAACTCCCCCTGAGTTTAACAACTCCCCAAAAAAAGACATTGTTCAAACAACCCAAAATAAAAAGAAAATTATTTTTGCAGCAACTCATTCGAACTTTTTGCACCTACTTTATTAAAGTTGTCAGTTTTAAAAAGCTCGCTCGCAAGAGTACGAGTTCGCATGTAGGTTGGTAAGTTGAAACGAGTCGATCTCTCGAGGGAGACTAGATTCGGAAGTTCGTTTTGTATTTGTTTTAACGAATAAGAAAATAAAAATAAAACTAATCTAACACGCGAACAAGGAGGGTTTGTTTGAGAGTTTTAAGAACTAGAAATTAATTAAACTAATTAAAACTAGATTATCGAAGCTATGATCTAATTAACTAAATCTAAAAATTATATAAACTAAGAATTTAATTATCTAAATTATCTAAATCTAAGATTAATTTACCTAAGAACAATTAAACCTAGAATTCATTTAAATTAATTAAAAGACTTTTAAAACAAATTAAAGAAAACTAGGGTTCTAGAGCTTTGATTCGTCTCCACGATCTCTTGGGAAAACCCAATTGATGGTTCACAACGAATTTAAGCTCTAGACCCATAATATATAGCCAAAAACAATCAACATAATAAACCCAACAAAATCACAAACACGACTCGTCATGGAAGCAATAATTAATTAAACTAATTGAAATCGTGCAACTAAATTAAAAGGCAAAGAGAATAATTACTTACTATTAAACTAAGACGAACCGCAGCGTTTTGGTGAAGAAATCTTGAATCTAAACTATCTAATAATTAATCTAAAGTCTAAAAACTAAGAATTATGAAGAGAAACTAAGAAATCGAAGGGCACTTGTTGGGGTTGTCAGCCCCCAAAAGGCCTTAGAAACCTTAGGAATATGATAGTGTATGTTAAAAATCCGAAATACATAGGTATTTATAGTTTTGGGAAGTCTTAAGGCCCAAGAAAACCTCAAATCGCGTGAAAACGCATTTTTTGGGCAGTTGCGTCGACGGTGCGTCGACTGACGCGCGCTGCTGCTCGGCGTCGGTGCTGCCAGGGCGTGCGCGTTGACTGGGTGCGTCGACATCGACGCTTCAGCAAGTTGCGTCGACAGTGCGTCGACGCTGCGTCGACTGACGCGACAGAGAGTTTGGGATCATTTTGCGTCTGCCAGGGATTCTATAACGGTCCTTTAAGAAATCCGTTATAGAATGTCAGTGTGGGCATGGCTCGGCAGCACTCGGCAGCGTCGGCAGGCAGTGGTCGGCAGGTGTGCGCAGCGCTGGGCAGGACTCGGCAGGGCTGGTCGGCTACGTCCAAAACCAAAATACTTCAAAAATACCTAAAATAAACATAAAATTAATTAATTATAATTAAAATATGATAAAACAAGTTGGAGATAAGAAAATACGAAAATGTGCTCAATCTATCCAACTTTCACCGAAAACTATAATAAAAACGAACTAAAATACTAACTAAAATCAAGACAAATTCATGTTAATCAACTACCCCATGCTTAATTGGTTTGTTCGTCCTCGAATAAACGATAAATTAAAAGTATAGCAAGAATGAAAATAAGCTCAAAACAAAGAGTCGTGTCGTGCTACATACATAATTTTGAAAATATAGATACATGTCTCGCAACTTCAACACTCCACCTTTATTACATTGTCGCACCAAAATCAAATTCATGCATCCTCTCAAAAGGGGAAATATATAGATGTACGTTCAAACACTCAAGCATTGCTGCATAGGACGTGTATACACTCAAATCATACAAATACATGCACAATAAATAAGCACAGAAAATAAATCTCTTCTCAATCGCAAATTAAGTGTGTTATCAAGCTAAGAATCGGAAAAGGTCTTTTCGGGTTGTAATGTAAGGCTCTTTGGACGGGTATGAAATATATAAGTCGTGTGGCTAACTCACAATCTAACATGATCAATAACTCACCAAACCTAATCTAATTACGAAGCAATGTGCTTCACCTCGTTCAAAAATAAAAACCTCACTTGACACTCATAACGTAGCCTTTATACTTAGACTATTTCTCAACTCGATACTCTAAACCGACTTGTAGCTCAAGCCACTTGATCAAAATTGAAGCTTATAACACGCTTTCTTACACAACTCATGCCTTCTAAACATTAGGCTTCATAAAATAAATAATAAACACAAGCCTTCATTAGCGCGTAGGCAATGACTAACACAATTCACCATCCTTCTTATTTTCTTTTTTCGTATCCCCCTCTAATTCTGTTTTATGGGGTCCCTTTTTTTTATTTTTTTTTATTGAAGGATGGTGATCCTTTATTACAAAAATTCATAAATCCCTTATAAAAACTCCAAAACACTAATAACCAATAAAAATTACGAACTCCTACCCCACGCTTTTAATGGGTTGTAGGGGTCGACTCAAAAAACACTCATGGCTATAGGCATGGATTATTTTGCTATGAGGGGCTCATTCGAAATTTATAGTGGCTAATATATATGAATATGGGCCGGAAATAGGGTTTTCTTTAGTCAAGATCGTAATCCCGCATCTTGGAGCTCAATGGGATAGCCGGTCGAAAGCCACGCCAATCGGACGTTATACCGTATTCAGACATTCTCTCTCTTTTTTTTTCTTTTTTTTTTAATTTTTTTTTTGGGTCGTTGAACCTAGGTGTCGAGGAATGTACCTTGCTTACACAACACTCAACGCACAGGATTAAACGTACCAGCGGAAAATAAGAAAAACAAACACAGATAAATCACAAATAATTACTAAAGATAAACGAAAAAATAAATAAATAAATAAAATATAAATATAAATATAAATAGAGGTCACGAAGAGCAAACACAAAAATCACAACCTTTAGCCTTCCCCGGCAACGGCGCCAAAATTTTGATTCGAACTTTTTGCACCTACTTTATTAAAGTTGTCAGTTTTAAAAAGCTCGCTCGCAAGAGTACGAGTTCGCATGTAGGTTGGTAAGTTGAACCGAGTCGATCTCTCGAGGAAGACTAGATTCGGAAGTTCGTTTTGTGTTTGTTTTAACGAATAAGAAAATAAAAATAAAACTAATCTAACACGCGAACAGGGAGGGTTTGTTTGAGAGTTTTAAGAACTAGAAATTAATTAAACTAATTAAAACTAGATTATCGAAGCTATGATCTAATTAACTTAATCTAAAAATTATTTAAACTAAGAATTTAATTATCTAAATTATCTAAATCTAAGATTAATTTACCTAAGAACAATTAAATCTAGAATTCATTTAAATTAATTAAAAGACTTTTAAAACAAATTAAAGAAAACTAGGGTTCTAGAGTTTTGATTCGTCTCCACGATCGCTTGGGAAAACCCAATTGATTGTTCACAACGAATTTAGGCTCTAGACCCATAATATCTAGCCAAAAACAATCAACATAATAAACCCAACAAAATCACAAACACGATTCGTCATGGAAGCAATAATTAATTAAACTAATTGAAATCATGCAACTAAATTAAAAGGCAAAGAGAAAAATTACTTACTATTAAACTAAGACGAACCGCAGTGTTTTGGTGAAGAAATCTTGAATCTATACTATCTAATAATTAATCTAAAGTCTAAAAACTAAGAATTATGAAGAGAAACTAAGAAATCGAAGGGCACTTGTTGGGGTTGTCAGCCCCCAAAAGGCCTTAGAAACCRTAGGAATATGATAGTGTATGTTAAAAATKRGAAATACATAGGTATTTATAGTTTTGGGAAGTCTTAAGGCCCAAGAAAACCTAAAATCGCGTGAAAACGCATTTTTTGGGCAGTTGCGTCGACGGTGCGTCGACTGACGCGCGCTGCTGCTCGGCGTCGGTGCTGCCAGGGCGTGCGCGTTGACTGGGTGCGTCGACATCGACGCTTCAGCAAGTTGCGTCGACAGTGCGTCGACGCTGCGTCGACTGACGCGACAGAGAGTTTGGGATCATTTTGCGTTTGCCAGGGATTCTATAACGGTTCTTTAAGAAATCCATTATAGAATGTCAGTGTGGGCATGGCTCGGCAGCGCTTGGCAGCGTCGGCAGGCAGCGGTTGGCAGGTGTGCGCAGCGCTGGGCAGGACTCGGCAGGGCTGGTCGGCCAGGGATACTATAACGGTTACAACTGAAAAACTGTTATAGAAAGTCTGAGAGCTTCTAATTCTTCAAATCGCGGCCTGTTTTCGCAGTAACTCTACTCGTTTGCCCATCCTCAACTACATCCAAACTAGAGTACTTCAAAAAATACCTAAAATAAACATAAAATTAATTAATTATAATTAAAATATGATAAAACAAGTTGGAGATAAGAAAATACAAAAATGTGCTCAATCTATCCAACTTTCACCGAAAACTATAATAAAAACGAACTAAAATACTAATTAAAATCAAGACAAATTCATGTTAATCAGCAACCAAAAATAAAAAGAAGAAACAGAAACTGAGAGAGGCATGATCACTCAAAGACCACGAGATCTCTTAGATCGTCGAGAAGACGTCGATGTCCCTTCATCAGCTTTCCTATTCCGCAGTAACTTCTTCATTTTCTTTAGCTTCTTGTTCCTTGACAAGATCTTCTACCTCCTCTTCATTAAGCTGGACAACACCTCGGCAGCAGTATGCTTAGTAGCCTCATCAGCCTCAGTAGCCTCGTCAGCCTTGGTACCGTCATCATCCTCATGTTCTCCCCCTTGTTCAGAAAGCAAAAGGGCCTCAAACCAGGAATCCCGCAGTGCCTGAAGCTGGGCAGTTTGATTGTCGAGCAAAGCAATTTGAGCACGTATAACCTGAGGAGGGAGTTTGACCATGTTGGAGCCGGTGGTGGGAACCGCAGAGTCATCACCACTCACAACCCCGGCCTAAATGGGCGCTTGCCAAGGTAAATAAACAACACGGACACCAGTAAGGTGCTAAGCATGAAGAGTAAACTTTTCAGGCTCCCAGACAACACATCACCCCGGTGAGGCTGAAAATTCTGATTCTCCAATAAGCTATATATAAGGGATGGGAAGCAGAAAGAGGAAATGGCCTTTGTTGTTGCAAACCGGGTGACCGTATCAAACACAATTTGCCCAAAGTTAAACTTAATGCCGCATCCAAGTTTGTACAAGAACAACGCCTGAGGTCGTGTAACAATAGGATAGTCAAGCGAGTGGTAGCCAACTGCTCACACCACTCATGATCCATACCACTAGAGAAAAAGTGCACAACCTCATTCATATCATCAACCGTGGAGTCACCTTGATACTCCTCGGTCCCAAACATCTCATTGATTACGGCAGGAGTAAAAGTATACACAGACCCATGTACAAAAACTTTCCTAAAATTCACAGAATTTGGGTTGGCAACAGATGGCAGTAGGTTTGCATAAAACTCAAGCACTACATCACGAACATACGGCATAGAAGTGGATACAGTTGAAAACATACCTCTATGCTTGGAAAAATAAATCAAATTCTGCTTCTCAAAGATCTCAACGGGGACGCGACGCTCAGCTATCATGCCCCTGCTTTGAAATTTGGAGAACAGCTCCTCCGCTTCAGTAGTTAAGAACCGCACTGAGATATCAATGCCTTGAGAAGGAGTTTCACTAGAACTTGACGAGTGATTGGAGGTAGACGATGTAACTAGTTCACTTCCAGAAGTGAAGGAAGCCGACTCAGTGTTTGGAGATGAAACAGGATCAGCAGCGGGCGATGTGGAATCCACGACAAATCATCGGACCCAACATCATCAATCGGGTCAGCAGTAGGCAAAGGAACCTTTTTCTTCTTCTTTGTAGCCTTCTTGGATAGCCTAAGATCACGGATTAGTATCTCATCAGACCGATAGGGGGAATACTCGAACTAATAATCAGGTTCAGCTCAAGTTGAGCCGCAGGAACAGGAGTGGAAGGAGTTGAAGCTTCAGCAGGCCTGGAGGAACTGGAAACCTCTCCAATGAAGAAATCCAGAACCTCATAGCTAGGACTGGAATATTCAGTCTCGGTTGACCCTGGCAACACTTTAATCAGCACTGGAGGATTCTTCCTGTCGGCGATCTTAATAGTCTGTTTGCGTCGACAGGGCTTGGACTTTTCCAGGCGGGAATCGGGGGAAGTCACCGGATCAGGAGGCACAAACTCCTCATCATCAGAATCCATCATGACGGTGACGTCTTTGGCAAGGTTCATGTGCTCAAGTGGCACATTACGCCTCGGACCGGCCTGACTTTTTGGAACAGCTTCCGGCACCACGCCTGGTGGGATGTTTCTCAGCCGACGAGACCTCTTCAAGGTAGGATCACCCACTCGCCCAAAAATTTCCGCAATAAGTGGCAGGTCTGGAGGATTGTCAACATCAATTTCATTCCCAGTTTATCCGGGAAAGACCTGGGCCTCTGGATCAGCGGCGACTGGTGCCAAAACAGGGACCACGTCCTGGGAGTGGAGCGGCGGTGAACTGATAGGTGACGTTGCAACTGGTGATGGAATAGGTGGCAAAGTGTCACCATTCTCTTCATTAATGTCCAGACCGCTGACTCTCGAAAAATTCATCGGAACCTGTTCACCAGTGGAGCTTCGAGAACAAGTGAGATTTTCAAAGAAAAATAAGTGGAGGAGTCGTGAGAGAGAGGGTAATTTGCAGAGGTGAGTTGAGAGGATTAGGGTAAACGGTAAAGAAGATCTTTTTATACTACCCAAAAATATGACTGTTGCCTAGGAGAGAGAAGGATAAAAACCCTTATTTCCCTAAAATAAGATTTAATAACGGCAACAGATTTTATTTCCTTCCAAAAAACCCCACTCCCCCTAAAACTAGGATACATGATTCCAATTTAATTAAAACACAATCCAACTCTTAAACACGTCTCCACTAAAAACAAGGGGCTGAATATAAACCATCACCATAGTGGCAAAAATTTGTACAAAGTGAAAAACATTCAGCCATTTCAACCGTATATTACTGATTAGAGTAGATTTGTCCTTGTTTTTATTAGCTTTTTAGTTCGTTTTTCTATTTTTTTTTGGTATAAGTTGGACGATTTAAGCATAATTCCGTATTTTTATAGTTCTAACTTATTTTACCGTATTTTAATCGTAATTGATGCAAATAGGTGATATTTCGTTGTTTTGACTTTACATCTAAGTAACCGGAAGAGTTCAGCACGTAATAGACGAAGTTCGATGTTCAAGAGTAGGAGAACGAGCTTTCTGGCGAAACGAGTAGCAAAAGATAGAGAGACGGAGGCAGACGCGCAGTCGCGTCGACTGACGCGACCGTCGACGCTTCGTCGACGCGAACCATGATCCGCGTCAGTCGACGCAGCGTCGACGTACTATCGACGCTACTTGCTGAAGCGTCGATGTCGACGCAATGTCGACGCAACTTGCTGAAGCGTCAATGTAGATGCGCCAAGTCGACGCACCCGCCCACTCGATGCGCACGCCCAGGCAGCACTGACGCCGAGCACCAGCACGCGTCAGTCGACGCTACGTCGACGCACCATCGACGCGACGGCCCAAAATTCGGATTTTAGGGTTTCTTGTGCGCCAAGACTTCTAATATCCATATTAAACCCTCAATATTTCGGATTTTGGGAGGAGAGACACAAAACACACGACCACCTAGGGTATTTTAGCTTATGATAATCCCACATCTCATAATGAGATTTGAAGACGAAGATCAAGGATCGAAGAACAACGCTTCCAAAACATCGAATTCGTGTTCGGGATCCATTCTTCGCCCAAGATCAACGTTCAAACTCCGGAATAGCTGGAGCTTTTTACTGCTTTTCGTAGTTACAATAAGTACTCTAAACTCTTAGTTAAATTCGTAGTTAATTGCTTAGTTAATTTCTTAGTTAATTCTAGTTTTGATAATTAGTTTTTAATCATCTTTATGCTTGGATATTAGATATTGGTTAATTTAGTTAATTTATGCGATTTGATTTATGCTTAGTTATTCGTTAATCTTAGATTATTATGATTCATTGCTTAGTGGTAATATCTTGTGCTCATGCTTTTTAGAATCGTTAATTAGGTTGCGTATTATTGAGTAGTTTAAATTATTGCTCGTAGTTGATAATCTAGTTTTAAGTAATTAATTTAATTAGTTTTAGTTTAATTATTGCTTTAGTTCATAATGATCAATTCAATCTCTTTAAAACCCCAATTGTACATGTATTTTACTTCGTAAATTGAGAAAAACATCCGAAAGACCGAACAGTTGTTTCCTCGAGAGATACGACTCGAGTCAAACTCATCACCCTACAGTTAACTCGTACTCTTGCGAGCAAACTGACGTGCTTTTAAATTAATTTATTAAAAACGTGGTGCACAAAAGTTTGAGTCAAAAATTTTGCGCCGTTGTCGGGGAAGCAACGAGTAGGAATTTAAGATGTTTTTCATTTTGTTTTCTTTTTGATTCTTTAATTTCTTTTTACTTTCGTTTTTATTTTTATTTCGCACTTGGTTTTTGCCATTTGGTACGTTGACGTGTTGTTGAGTTTATGCAAGGAAGGCGATCATTTCAACGCGACCTTGTACCATTCATTGACAACATTCATCGTTCAAATCCACCAAGACCAAGACCCGCTCTTATTCCCGAGGACAATTCCTTGACAGCAACTGATTTTGCTTGCGATCAAGTTCCCGACATTATGTTAGGAGCACATTCGGTTCGAAACGGCAATTCACCACCGAGATCACCACCACGCCCCATTCGAGTTGGGTATGGTAGTGAACCAAACAAGTCACACTCTACTAGACGAGACGAAGGTAGAAACGAAGGAGTTAACCAGCGGCACACCATAGTCAATCACCAACCCAACATGGCAAATATGAGGCAAAACGAAGAGCATAATGCTTATGTTAACAATCAAAGGCACGTGAACGAGTGGTTGGAGAATCAAGATCATCGTTACGAGCAGAACAATTTCGGAAGGGTATACGAGCGCGAGCACCATCACGCGCATGATGACCAGTACAAACGAGCTGATGACCGAGTAAGGGAACCAAGGGGAGATCGAGCACCAAGACAGCGCAATTTAGCACGTCCCAAGGTTGTACCTTTTAGGTCCGCCATTGTCCTTGGACCTATTGCAAGGGCAGTCGAAATCAAACCACATCAACTTAACTCACTCCCGACTTTTCACGAAAACGCCCATGAGGACCCCATGGTATTTTTAAACTACTTTGTTGATGAAGTGGGGCGATTTGTAGTTCATGGCCTTCACCAGGAGGACGTACAAATGATTTGTTTCCCGTACAGCTTGAAGGACAAGGCAAAGTCATGGCTACTATCACTAGAGCCTGGCTCATTGACTGATTAGGATATGATCAGCGAGAAACTCTTAAATCAATACTATTCGGCCCAAACTACGGGGCATCTTCGGAGGCAGATTGCTACCTTTGAACAGTTGGATGGAGAGCTAATTCATGAAATATGGGAGCGTTACAAGACGCTTTTGCAAGCTTGCCCCCACCACAACTATTCTCCGGAGATAACTAACCAGTTTTTCTTCGATGGTTTATTGGACCATGGGAAACGAGAAGTAGAGATAGCAGCGGGATGAGATTTTGGAGATTTGACAGCCACCGGGGCAAGGCGGGTGTTGGAAAAGCAAAGCAAGAAGTCTAGACAAACCAACTCTCGGCCTCGTAAAATGAGGGTTAACGAAGTTTCCATCCCTGATCCTGATTTAGATGAAGGTAAGTTAGTGAAGGCGAAATGTGAGGAGATATTTGACGAGAAATTAGCTGCTTGGAAAGCCGAGCGAGCTAGCAAGGCCAATGCACAAAGGATGGCCGTAACATGTAACCAGTGTGGATCACCCCAGCATTCAGCGGATGTGTGTCCAAACAACATTGAGCAACACGAGGATGTTAACGCGATCCAAAATTATTCGAATCAAAAGAAGTACACACCGCAACGTGATAATCCTCTTTTCAAGTGGGGCCCTGGAAATCCAAATCATATGCCACCTGATCCACAATATCCACCACCACAATATGCTCAAGCACCACCAGTGCCACCACAACAAAATAATTTTCATACGCAAGGGAAGGCTTCTAATGCGACTCAACCAAATGATCAGTTGTTTATTTGGCAGCAAAATCAAGTGGCCGAGACGATTAGCAATAGAGAGGGACTTACGAAGGTGAACACAAAGATTGAGGAACTCTCGAAGAAGGTGAGCGGAATTGACCATCTTTCCGGTGTTGTGCATGATCTAGCTAAAAACATGGATAGGATGGAAAGAACTATGGGACAAATAGCAACTGATATTGCTAAGTCAAATAAGGAGAAAGACAAGCTACCAAGCCAATCGGAGAAGGCGTCGGCGGTTCACGTCCTTCGCAGTGGGAAGAAGATCGACAATTGAATAGAGGACCAAGATGAGGAACTTGTTCCTAAACCAGTAGACAAGATACATAAATCCACCAATAGATACGTGCATGGTTCCATTCGAGGAACGATTCCGAGCAACACCCTTGGCAAAGACGAAGCATCACTGCTGAAGCAATCGACGACACAAATTAAGGATGTTGTTCCTTTTCCAAGACGGTTGCGCCCGGCAAAAGAAAACAAGAGGTTCATGGAGCTATACAACCTCTTGAAGAATGTCAAAATCAACCTACCACTTTTGGAGTTAATCAAAACAATGCCCGCCTACGTAAAATTCTTTAAGGAGCTTGCTTCGTGAGAGAGACGTTTGGCGACGAATCAATATGTACCATTATCAAAGGAGGTTAGCGCGATTTTTAAGAAGCCATTGCCACTCAAGGAACGCCATCCTGGAAGTTTCTGCATCACTATTTCGTTGGCCAATGGGTAGAAAGCCCATAGGAATATTAGATCTTGGAGCAGGGATAAATTTACTGCCATATTCACTTTATCAAGCATTTGATCTTGGACCACTAAAGTCGACAACCATACGCCTACAATTAGCCGATCGCTCGACCCGACGACCCTTGGGAATAGTCAAAGATGTTTTAGTACAAGTTGGAGAGCTCGTAATTCCGGTTGATTTTGTGGTTATGGACGTTGGCGAGGTACCGACTGAAGGTCCTGAGCATACCATTTTACTGGGATGCCCGTTTATGTTTACTTCCCATACACTAATCGATGTTCACAAAGGAAGGATGACCATGACTGTTTTGGGCAAAACAATGACGTTTTCTTTAAGAGATATTCAACACACTCCTTCCCCCATCATGCAAGAGGATGATTCATTCGTTGATCCCGTTACTTCATGCGTAAACGAGTTARGAGAAATRGCAACMTTGAACAAACTGAGCGACYGYGARGACGCCCATTTTTCTACCGAGGTAGGGGATAAACGAGTCAATTCAAGCAAGAAGTACGACGAGTTTGAGCAACATATGCACTTAAGTGGAGAAGACTTGATCGAGTTACTAGGTATTGACATGCGCGATATCTTAGAAGAATTTGGAGACGATTTCGATGTGGAGCGACCGCATAAACCACCAATAAGTCGCCCAAGTCACGATTCTCTCGACCCTACCAAAAAATTTAGATTTTCACGCAAAAAGAACAAGGGCGAGGCATATTTCGACGATTGGGTGAAGAAGAAATTGAAAGAGGTTCGCACGAAGGAAGTTAAAAACTTGCAATTCGAGGTTGGAAATTTAGTACTGTATAATCACGAGCGTAAATATGACCCAGCTAATTTTGGAGCTGCGTGGAGTGGACAGTTCTCGATAAAAAAATTGGACGAGTATGGCGTAGCCACGTTGTATGACGAGATCGGAAATTCACCCTTTCAGGTTCACAAGCATAGGTTGAAACCTTACTATGATCAGAGGAAGAAGAATTGAGATGATAATCCGGTGGAGTTTGGAGATCCACCGTACGGTTGGAACTAAACAAACAAAATTGCGTCGAGCAAGCGACGTTAAAAATTGCGCTTCTCGGGAGGCAACCCGAGCATTTTTGTATTCTTTTGTACTTTATTTTTATTTTATTTATTGTTTTATTTTGGTTTTTATTTATTTAGAACAGATGGAAGAAATCGGACGAGGAGAATTGATCAAACGAGTGAAGAAAAAGACACCCAGGATTCCGCCCGCGTCGACGCCGAGGATGCTCACGTCAGTCGACGCGGCGTCGATGCCAGGTTCCGAGAATATGTTCTCTGACGCGTCGACTGACGCGGCGTCGACGCCTGATACCAGAAGATTCTCGTTCTGTCGCGTCGACTGACGTGGCGTCGACGCAGAGTCGATGGACCCGCGGACCGGCCCAGAACGCATTTTCAGTCGGGTTTTGACTCACCAACCCGACCCATATTCGGTTGACCCGCGGAAAACCCAGGAAACTGCTTTTAAAAGCAGCCCTTTCTTCCCTCTTCTCACTTTTCCTTCTTTTCTAACTTTCAAATTTTATGCTTCTTACCTTCTTCACAATTTTCTTTGTTTAAGTCCCTGCACTACAAGCTAAAAACCGAAATCACACACTACAATTCCACTAGCAAGGTCGAATTTTGGGAAGATTTCAAGCTATTTCTCCCAAAAAGCTAAGTAGGGTTTTGGGGCAATTTCAAGCAAATTCAGACAATTCACCCGTTTCGATGAGGAATACACGAGGGCAATTCATATCACGTACGTTGAAGAAGTGGCCAATTACAAAAATCACGAGTAGCGGCTCGACTACTATTATTTCAGGGATATTTTCTTTTTCCTTCCTCTTTTTGATTTCTGGATGTATTTGTGGCAATCAAGAGATTGCCCGGATTTTTAGAGAGGGGGGTGGTCGAGTGTGATTTGTATTGATTAATTGTGTAATTTTATTTGATACTTGGCCTGTAATAATTATTTGCTTAAACGTGATTAATTTCTATTTCTACGCTTAATTGTGTTTGTATGGCATGCTTATCAAAGTTGACTAAGTATGATTATTTGTTTTCGTCTTTGAGCGTGCATAAGTGCATAATTTTTCAATATCTATTATTATATATTGTAAAATGGTACTTGAACGCAATTGATTTCACAAACCTTAAAGGCAGATTCATTTCGAAATTTTTCATGCAAAAAAAGCCAGCGAGTAACCTGAGTGTTTATCATCATTGCATGTACGTGAATAAGTTTCAATTTGGATATCTCTTTGAAACCACTGTGTGTAGTCGACTTTGAAAATGACGTTAAGGCACATATAAAACCCTATTCCGGCCATATCCATATAATTTTAGCCACTATAAATTCCGAACGAGCCAATCATAGCCAAATAGTCCATGCCTTTAGCCACAAGTGATTTTATTGAGTTGACCCCTACTAACCTATTAAAAGAGTGGGGTAGGAGTTCGCTATTTTTATTGGTTATTAGTGTCTTGGAAATTTTTATTAGGAATTTATTATTTTTGTAATTAAGGACCACCATCCGAAAAAATAAAAAAAAAAGAGAGAAAAAAATTAATACCCCATAAAAAATAATAATAATAAAGGGGAAAATAAAAAAAAGAAAAAGATAGGATGGTGGATAGTGTTGATTAATTGCCTACGCGCTAATTAAGGCTTGATTCTAATTGTTTATTTTATGAAGCCTAATGTTTAGAAGGCAAGAGTTGTGTAAGAAGCATGCTATAAGCTTCAATTATGCTTAAGTGGTTTGAGCATTCAGTCGGTTTACGAGTTTTGAGTTGAGGAATAGCCAATATTTAAAGGCTCCGTTATGAGTGTTAAGTGCGGTTTTTATTTTTGAGCGGGATGAAGAAATTTGCTTCTCGATTAGATTAGGTTGAGTGAGCGATTAGCCACACGACTTATATATTCCACACCCGTCCAAAGAGCCTTACACTACAACCCGTAAAGACCTTTTCTGATTCTTAGTTTTGATAGCACACTTAATTTGCGACTGAGAAGAGATTGATTTTCTATGCTTATTTACTGTGCTTGTAATTGTATGATTTGAGTGTATACACGTCCCACGCAGAAAATACTTGAGTGCTTTTGAGCGTACTTATATATATTATCCTTCGTGAGGAAGCATGATTTTATTTTGAAGCGACAATGTAATAATGGTCAAGTGTTTAACGTTGCGTGACTTGTATCTATATTTTCAAAATTATGTATGTAGCAAAGCACGACTCTTTGCTTGAACTTATTTTCATTCTAATCATACTTTGAATTTATAGTTTGTTCGAGGATGAACAAACCAATTAAGCGTGGGGTAGTTGATTAGAGTAGATTTGTTCTTGTTTTTATTAGCTTTTTAGTTCGTTTTTCTATTTGTTTTTGGTATAAGTTGGACGATTTAAGCATAACTCCGTATTTTTATAGTTCTGACTTATTTTACTGTATTTTAATCGTAATTGATGCAAATAGGTGATATTTCGTTGTTTTCACTTTACAGCTAAGTAACCGGAAGAGTTCAGCGCGTAATAGACGAAGTTCGATGTTCAAGAGTAGGAGAACGAGCTTTCCGGCGAAACGAGTAGCAAAAGATAGAGAGACGGAGGCAGACGCGCAGTCGCGTCGACTGATGCGACCATCGACACTACGTCGACGCGAGCCATGATCCGCGTCAGTCGACACAGCATCGACGCTACTTGCTGAAGCATCGATGTCGATGCAACGTCGACGCAACTTGCTGAAGCGTCGATGTCGACGCGCCAAGTTGACGCACCCGCCCAGTCAACGCGGATGACCAGGCAGCACCGACGCCGAGCACCAGCACGCGTCAGTCAATGCTACGTCGATGCACCGTCGACGCGACGGCCCAAAATTCGGATTTTAGGGTTTCTTGTGCGCCAAGACTTCTAATATATATATTAAACCCTAAATATTTCGGATTTTGGGAGGAGAGACACAAAACACACGACCACCTAGGGTACTTTAGCTTATAATAATCCCACATCTCATAACGAGATTTGAAGACGGAGATCAAAGATCGAAGAACAACGCTTCCAAAACATCGAATTCGTGTTCGGGATCCATTCTTCGCCCAAGATCAACGTTCAAACTCCGGAATAGCTGGAGCTTTTTACTGCTTTTCGTAGTTACAATAAGTACTCTAAACTCTTAGTTAATTTCTTAGTTAATTCTAGTTTTGATAATTAGTTTAATCGTTTTATGCTTAGATATTAGATATTGGTTAATTTAGTTAATTTATGCGATTTGATTTATGCTTAGTTATTCGTTAATCTTAGATTATTATGATTCATTGCTTAGTGGTAATTTCTTGTGCTCATGCTTTTATAATCGTTAATTAGGTTGCGTATTATTGAGTAGTTTAAATTATTTCTCGTAGTTGATAATCTAGTTTTAAGTAATTAGTTTAATTAGTTTTAGTTTAATTATTGCTTTAGTTCATAATGATCAATTCAATCTCTTTAAAACCCCAATTGTACATGTATTTTACTTCGTAAATTGAGAAAAACATTCGAAAGACCGAACAGTTGTTTTCTCGAGAGATACGACTCGAGTCAAACTCATCACCCTACAGTAAACTCGTACTCTTGCGAGCAAACTGACGTGCTTTAAATTAATTTATTAAAAACGGGGTGCACAAAAGTTTGAGTCAATTACCTGTTCATCTCACGGTTTTAGCTCCATTGGAGCAACCAGTTTCTTCAATCCTTAACATGATTAAAAGATTTCAAAGAAATACACAAGCACAAGTAACATAACACACAGCAATTACTTAACTCCACAAAGTATGTATGTCCTAAATTGATACCTAAAAAGAATGACCTAAGAAGGTAAAAAAAAAATCTTAAGGTTTCTTTCCATGACTGATAACATTATAACGAACATTACTCAAGGTGAAGTCAATGAAAACAGACCCCTTAACCCAAGTTAATGACTACGTCAAAATCGCTCAAGGTGAAATGTAAAGATTGGATCTTTTTAATCCGGATTATCTTCATCTTTTAAAGATTTGAAGAGAACAGTTTATCCTTTGCAATTGCTATTAACACCTTTTGTTTTTGGACCTGGGAGAAATCTAGTTTCTGCGGGAAAGAATCACAATCACCAAACTCAAGAGGTTAGTCTTTTTGTCATCACTTTTGTTACAACACATGATCTTTGTGCACCAAAAACCAGACCTAATGCATTCATTATGTATGAAACAGAAAAACAAAAATATATGCAAAATAAACAGATGTTGTGACTGATGACAAAGATGGGCGTCACAACATCAAACCCAACATCGACTAGACAATGCAAATACCGAGATCTCTTCTCAAATGAGAGAAGGTCTCGTAATCTAATGCCTTTGTGAAGATGTCAGCTAGCTAATCGTCTATCACTACATGTTCAAGGCTTACTATCTTCCTCTCAACCAAGTCTCGAATAAAGTGATATCTGATGTCAATGTGCTTTATTCGAGAGTGTTGAATAGGATTTTTTGAGATGTCTATGGCACTTGTATTATCACAGAGTACGGTCAGAATGCTACTATGGATACCATAGTCTTCAATCATCTGGTTCATCCGCAGGAGTTGCTTACACGCATTTCCAGCTACAATGTATTCAGCTTCAGTAGTAGAGAGGGACATGCAGTTTTTTTTCTTACTATACCACGAAACCAGGTTACTACCCAAAAAGAAACATCCTCCAATGATCTCTCTTTCTATCCACGACATCATCTAACCAATCTGAAATAGTGTAACCAACAAGTTCAGTGCATGTATCCCTGGTATACCACAAACCTAAATCACTCATTCCAGCTATATATTTAATTATTCTTTTTACAGCATTTAAGTGTGACTCTTTAGGGTTCGATTAATACCTAGAACATAAACACAAACTGTACATTATTTCTCGCCTACTTGCAGTTAAATACAGGAGACTTCCTATCATGCTCCTATAAATGGTGTTATCAACACTGATTCCAACATCATCTCTCGACAGCTTGTTGGTTTTACCCAAAGGTGTTTTCTTATGCTTTTCATCTTCTAACCTAAATTTCTAAACCAAATTCTTAGCATATTTGATTTGATAAAGAAAAATACCATCATCAATTGCTTAATTTGAAAACCAATAAAGTAGGAAAGATTACCTTCCATGCTCATCTTGAATGTATCAGACATTCGATCTATGAACTCTTTCACCATCTGTTCACTAGTGGAACAAAAATAATATCATCTACATAAATCTGAACTATAAGAATGTGCTTGTTAGATTTGAGCAAACATAGGGTTTTATCAACTTCACCTCGTCTAAAGTTCAAAAATAGTAGATGTTGAGTCAACCTTTCATACCAAGCCCTTGGAGATTGCTTTAAAACATATAACGCCTTTTTCAATTTTAGAATAAAATTAGGTTTGTTAGGATCAACAAAACCTTTTGGTTGCTCAATGATCGAGGATTTCCTAGCACTCTAAGAAATCATCTCCGCAATAGGACAGAGTCGATTGTATAGCGGTAAGTTTTCCCGAGTCGTGTCTCTCGAGGAAGGCTAATCGGAAACTATTTCGCGTTTGATTTTTGTGATATAAAATAAAACTAAACTAACTATACTATATAAAGAGTAATTCACTTTGGTTTGGGTTTTGAAAGATAATCAACTAAGACAAGAATTAAAAGTGATTTTAATGAAAATGAGGGTTTAGGGTAATCGGTTTTTGCCGAGCACTTAATCCATAAATCGGGGTTGGCAATCCCGAATATCGATCAAGTATTGGGGTCGTCAAACCCAATTCCCGGGTTTGTCAATCCCGAGTCTCAACAAACTCCGATTAATGGTTCTTAACGAATCAAGACCCTAAACCCATAACTTTTTAAATTAATTGCATCAATTGAAAATTAAAATAATTAAAACTTGAAGATTTGTGAAGCTTGAAAACAAGAACATCGTTTTGAAATTTGAAATAAACTGAGGGAAAATTGCTTTGAAAGCTACAAGCATAATACAACAACAAACTAAGAAGCTAGACATGATTTCTAATGAAAATTAAGGAATTTCATAATTTGGCAAAAAGCTTGAAGAACACATAAGAGCTTCAATGGGATTTTGCCAAAAATAGTAAATGATGAACATGAAGAACATGAAATGAAGAACAAACTCAACAACATAAGAAAAGCTTGACATTTTAGGAATCATTAACCTACAACAATAATTAAAGAAAATAACAACAAATAACAACTACAAAGCAAGAAATCAAGAGGAATGAATTATCATTACCAAAACAAAAGATGCAAGAACCAAATCTCCAAGAGGTGTCAGGTCTTGAATAATATCCATACAAAATTACACTACAATTACATTGATGATTGAAACTAAACTAAAAACCTAAATCTAAGGAAATGGAAAATGGGTTTTGAAGAGATGGGGACTTTGTCAAGGTCCCCAACTAGCCAAAATGAGGACATTTCTTGTGGATAATGGGTGGGAAGCATCTATAGGCAAGGTTCAAAAAGGCGTGAGGCGTGTCAAGGCGGCAATGCCAAGCCTCAAGCCTTGAAAGAGTAGGCGTGCCTAGGCGAAGCATAGGCGTAAAAAGGCGTTATCAAATATTTTTATTATTTTATTTATAATATTGATAATAAGTAAGAAAAAATATATGTTTAACAAATTTTTCTATATATTTTCCAATATAGTTAGCAAAATACTAATCATCTATACAAAATCAATGAACTAATCACGGTGTCATGTAAGATGATCATACTTTTCAAATTATAAATTATACTTTTAATGTATAAAATCATACTTTTCAAAACAACTATTCACATTTTTTTGGAAAAGTATGAACTTCACATTAAAAACATGTATAATAGTCTTCATAAGACGTTTCTAGTCGAATCGCTTTAATCTCCTTTGGGGCTTGACCTTCCGGCACTGGGCAGACGTCAGCCTCCCTTCAACCATTTGAGCGAAAGGAGACAAAAGGAAAGGAAGGGAAATCCATGGACCGACCCCATCATCTCCACCCCGTAGAAACTACGAGATCACTCTAAGGGCGCCTTCAGCATCCAGGGGTCGTGGACCGGCCATAGAACCCTGTTCAATAAGTGGCACACATTAGCTATCCGTTCTCAGGTTGGGCACTAAGGGTCGGAGCTTTCTTGGGACTTGCACCTTCTTCTTAAAATAATTTTTGTAAAATATCAATTATTTGATCCTTTTTTGGTGTCATTATAGATTTTTTAATATTTGGCTAAATTAAAAAAAAAAAAAAAAGGTTACATCTAAAAGGCATGCGCCTTTTCACGCCTAGGCGCGCCTAGGCGGTCAACAAAACAAGTTGACCGCCTTTTTCCACGCCTAGACATTAGGCGAGGGATTTCTCCCATGCCTCACGCCTAGGCCCCGCCTTTTGCCGCCTTTTAGAACACTGTCTATAGGTCAATCAAGGGCAAAATGGTCCTTTTATTCGCCAAAATACACAACCTCAGCAAAGCAGTCGATCGACTGATTGGCAGTAGCATTTCGGAACCTGAGTTGGTCAGTCGATCAATTCCCGTGATCGATAGGCAGAAATATACATAGAATAAGCCATCGATGTCTTCATATAAAATTTATCCCTTCCTCTTGGATTTTATTTGGCTTTTGATTTGTGTCGATTGAGATTTTATCCCGAGAGTTATTTTCACCGCCCCAAAACGTACCACAAGCGAGGCCATGACGCACTGTCTCCAATTAAAGCTGCTTTTTACCATTTTTAGCCTCAGAATTTAGGATCATTGTAAACACAAAAGTTTTAGATATTTCTCTCATCTTTCCAATGATATAAGGTAGAGTCGAATGGCACTAGTTTATTTGAAGTTATGCTTGTATTAACACAACTGATATACCCACCGAGCGAATGCATGAGGTGACAATGAATATGGCCAAATTTCTCATCATTTCCAGTCGATCCTCGCACCAAAGATATGTCGAGGCTTGGAAATGAATTCATCGGGTTTGAATCATCTTTTGGCCTCGTTCCGAGCCCAATTTGACCAAAGTTGACCTTCAAAACAAAAACTAATAAAAAACTAAGAAAATTTAAGAAAAACTACTAAAAACATAGAAAACACTACAAAACCTAAAATAATGCAAAATATGTCAATTGGACTCCAAAACCATATAAATAAAAGCAAATCACACACAATTGAGCCGCAAAAATATAACAAAAACACGAATAAAAACGTGCAAATCACTCAACATACACCTCTTCACTCAAAACACCATTCAAAAATGCACTCTTAATGTCAATTTGATGCAGAGATATTTTCAAATGACAGGCAACAACAATTAGGAGTCTTACCAATTCTATACGAGCAACTAGTGCAAATGTCTCATCAAAATCGATACCCTCAATCTGAGTGTATCCTTGAGAAATTAACCTTGCTTTATTTCGAACAATGTTCCCAGCTTCATATGTTTTGTTCTTAAAAATCCACTTAGTACCGGTGACATGTGTATTTTTTGGGCGAGGAACCAGATCCCAAACATCATTCTTGGCAAATTGGTTCAACTCTTCAATCATGGCTTTGATCCAGAACTCATTATTCATAGCCTCTTCCACACGTTTTGGTTCTGTAGTTGCAAGGAAAAAAGGACTCTCGAATTTGAGAGCAGTTAGTTGACAGACAGACATATCTTACCATTTCTTTGAAATGTATCTGTCGCTTCCTCATGCTTCTCTCATCAAGATCTCCAATGATCTGACCTGTTGGATGATTCCTCTGAATTCTTGAAGGAATATCCCTCTGATATAGGTCAATCTGAGTATTCGGGTTGTCCTCATCTGAGTCTGAATCTAATTCAAGAGCTTCTAGAGTTGGTGTTAAGACTGGTGACGGGTCCTCAGTTCTAACATTTTCTGCTCCTTCAGGAGTTGGTGTTAGGTTTGGTGACATGTCACCAGACCCGTCATCACCTGTAACGTCAGTCTCTGTACCTACACTATCATGTAAGCCATCCACAATATATTGAGGAGTCTGATCATACACCAGATCATTGTCCTCAGCAGGTTTAACACAACTAATCAAGTCATCTAACTTCACGTTGACAAACTCCATCATGCAACGTGTTCTAAGGTTAAATAATCTGTAAGCATGATTGTTCTGGGAATATCCCATGAATACACATTTGTCACTTTTTGAGTCCAGTTTAGAAAGATGCATCCTATCATTCAGTACATAGCAAACACACCCAAAGTCATGGAAGTAACTCAAATTAGGCTTTTTTCCCAACAACAATTCGTAGGGTGTAACATGTGACCCGGGTCTGAAATACACCCTATTTATTTTATGGCAAGCAGTATTCAATGCTTATGCCCGAAACCATTTTGCAATTCCATTTGAAATAAGCATGGTTCTAGTCATCTCAGCAAGAGATCTATTCTTTCTTTCGACTATATCATTCTGTTGAGGGGTAATGGGAGAGGAAAACTCATGAGTTATTCCTTCCTTTGAACAATAGTTTGAGAAAGCCTCATTTTTTAATTCCTTTCCATGACAAGACCTGATCCTTCCTATGCTCACATCAAAACGCATGCACAACTTTTTTGCAAGTTTTTTAAAAATTTGAAAAGCTTCAAATCTTTCTCTAAAAAACTCAACCCATGTAAATCTAAAAAAGCCATCAACCAGAACCAGCACATACCATTTACCTCCAAGGATTTCCACCTCCAGTGGTCCCATGAGGTCCATGTGCATGAGTTCAAAGCAATTTGAAGTGGTGAGACTCTGAACATGTGGGTGCAGTACCCTGAATTGTTTCCCCTTTTGGCATGCTTCACAAACTGGAATGATCTTCGTATTAAGCTTTGGTAGAACATTTAAAGCTTCTTTCTTCATCAGCCTTTCCAACATCTTGTAGTTGACGTGTCCAAGTTTTTGATGCCATACCTCGACATCGCTCAATTGAGACCGCTTGCAGAAAACATCACCAATTATTTGATAACAGATATCTGATGTTCTTTGGAAAGTGAGAATGAAAGTATTTCCTTCATCATAGACTTCACACTTTTCCCATGTGAAGTTAACACTAAAGCCTCCATCACACAACTAGCTAATGCTGACAAAGTTTGCCGTCAGTCCTTCAACAAGTAACACGTTCTCGAGTTTTACAATTCCTTGAACATGGAGAGTTTCTTGTCCAACAATCTGACCATTTGCACCTCCACCATATTTCACTTTTCCACCTTTGAATTTACAATATTCAATAGGAGGTCTTCAGAACCGATCATGTGTTTGGAGCATCCACTGTCAAAATACCATGCTCATGGAATGTGAGATTTCAGAGAGGTATAGATCATGTTACATTTGATCTCATCCTTCTTCACCCAGACTTGTTTAACATTGTTGTTGGCTTTGATGTTAGAATCATGGAAACTGTCATGAGACACAACATGTTGCTTTGTCCTCTGAAACCGACTTTTCTTGCCTACTTTCTTCCAGCAGAACGTACGAATATGACCAGGATCACCACAATGATGACAAACATAATGTCTTCTTCTCTTTTTGTGATACTTGGTTGTCTTCAGTTCTTGGTCAGTTTATTGCACTTGATGTTCAGGTTTGTAGCCAATCTCATGTTTCGAGGATTCTGGAAAAGACATTCCCAGAATTTCATCTAGCTTTGTCGTTCCCTTGTTGAGGTTTGAGAGAGTATTTTGAGCCTTCTTTAAATCGGCCTTCACTCGTTCTAATTCCGAGTCTTTCCTTGTTATGGCTGATTCCAGGTGAATGATTATATACAATTGATCATCCTTATCATGAGTTAGCTTCTCAACCTTAATCATGAGAGCTTTCACCTTTAGGACTTGAGTTCCCCAATTTGCAAACAAATTGTCATACTCCATGCACAGTTTCTTATACTTGTGAGTTGTTTCTTCAACTTCTGCATTAAGACACAAGATTTTGATATTGATGTTGTCAACTTGTATGTCGTCATCCCAGACAACATTAGAGAACAGTGCAGGAACTGACTTAGGCGAGTCAGAGTCACCTTCATTTTCATCAAACTCCTTTGCAATCAGGTTCTTTTTCCTCAATGTGTTAGCACATTTGTTTTTGTAGTGTCCCCAACCTTTGCACTCGTGACATTGAACTTCACTGAGAGGTTTAGGGGAATTTGATGTCTTGGACTAGGATGATGAGGGATGGAAATTAGAGAGTTTTCGTCCAGATGATCTTGGAGATGGTGTCTCCGATTTGAACTTTGGAAATGTCCCTCCAATGTTGTTTCTTCTTCTCAAATGCTTGTTGAACTTATGAGTAATCAGAGACACTTATTCCTCTCCAAGAGTGGGATTCTTGATTTATCTAATAATTCTCTCCAATCAACAACTTCACGGTCATCATCCGAGTTGACATCGGTAGTGAAAGCAATATTCTTCTCTTTCGAGTTTGAACCAAGATATTCCATCTCGAACGTTTTTGAGCGATCAAACCATTTCATCAAAGTCTAAGTTATCAGTGTCCTTCGATTCTTCAATGGCAACCATCTTAACTCTAAACTTCTTTGAAATGGATCTAAATAATTTTCCAACAAGGTGTGAATTTGATACGGGCTCGACAAGTTCTCCGCACTCATTTGCAATCTATGAAAGTCTCATGGAATAGTCCATGATTGACTCTTTTTCATCCATCCTCATTACCTCTAAGGTATCAGTCAGCATTCTTAACCTCTGCAAAGCATCCCACGCATCCTTTGCTGAATTGCACTTTTTGATCACTTTTAGTAATTTGAGTCAACATATCCACAAAAAGTATTGATTCACTTGGAGTTCAAGTTTAAATCTGCTATCTCATCAGCTGTCCAGTCTATTTCTTTCTTGATGATGGTGTCTCCTTCAGCATCGGTAACTCGTGGTTTCTCCTATCCAACCAGAATGGTTCTCCACGCTCGTTCGTCGATATTTTTGATACGCCACCGCATCCTTTGCTTCTAGAGAGAATAATTCTCTCTATTGAGGATAGGAGGTTGCGGATTGCCTTGAGCATCCATAAGTCAATGAATCTACAAAAACAAGGATCGAAATACTTAATGTAAAGTACGCTGCTCTGGTGCCAATCGTAGTTTTGTAGTTCTATGATTTTGAAAAATGATGTTAAGTCTCGTGGTAAATAACACTAGACATAACATCAACCAGTTTGGAAAATACAAACTTATAACACAGCAGGTGTTATGAATGATGTTGAGTAACACCGGTAATAACACCAAATAGAGTAATAGTAGAATAGCAGCGGAATAAATTGAATGAACACACTTATTAAACTTTTAGTCCGTAAGTAAATGTACTTACGGACATGAGTATTCAAACTCGAAAACTATATTACTTAGTCGATCAAGATCAATTACAAAATGTTTAAGTAATATATGAAAAGCAAATGTATCAACACTTGATACACAAATACTTATTGCCACGATTGATCAGATCTCCTCCGTTGGTTACGCAACGTTGAAGATCTCTTGATTATGAGTTGTAGCTCCAAGTAGGTCTTGTGTTCTACTTTCTTGAAATCGCCCAGTCCTCTTTCCATCGAACTTTTATTTCCGTGTCTCTTCTTTCATTTGCGTCATTGTCCTTTAAATAACCAAGACCTCTAGTCTTGATAAACAACTTAGGCTAAAAATAAGGAAACTAAATAAAATCATAATCTCCACTTAGAAAATAAATCTAGAGTCCTAAATAAACCAAAGTCCAAGAAAGGCAAACAAACAAAAAAGAAAATTTCCAAAAATAATATTCTCAAGAAGAAGAGACTCACCTTCAATTGATCTTCTTATAAACAAAAGACAAAGAATCGAAGTGGGTAGGAGATTTCCCAATTTTGGGTCGAAAGATACGATTGTCAAATATTGAAGAATATTTGAGTGATTTCTTCCTTCACGATTTTCAGAAGTGACCTTTCAGAGTCTATTCTTTCTTTTTCAATTATGTATAGTAGCATGTCATTTAGTTGTGATCAAGGATCACTAGTGCAGAAACTGCATTCTAGAACAGAACATCCTGGTGCATCTAGAAGGGTATTTAAAATACTGTTCTGGACTAGAGTTTCCAGAACGGTTTTTGAAATTACCGTTCTGGATAGACGATTTTCCAGAACGGTTATGCAATTACCGTTCTTGACTGCGGACATTCCAGAACGGTTATTGAAAAACCCTTCTGGACTATGCCTTCATCCAGAACGGTAATTAAATACTGTTCTGGATTGTGTACACCGTTCTGGATGTTGTGAAAGTACAGAACGTTATTACAAATACCATTCTGGATTGAAAATCAATCAAGAACGGTATTTATAAAACCGTTCTCAATTCGCTTGATCAATTTAATGCCGCGAAAATAATTTTTTCTGCCGCCCATTATTTTTAATTTCCAGAACGAAGTATGGAAAACCCTTCTGGGTATGATCGATGATACAGAACGGTATTTAATTACCCTTCTCATTATGTCCCGATACAGAACGGTATATGAAATACCGTTCTCTAAATATCACGAAACAGAACGGTAATAATATACCGTTCTCAATATGAATTTAATTAAACTTAAAATTTTAATTTCAGCCCCTTTTTTTAACAAAAGAACAGAGCCCGTTTTTTTTGTTTTTTTTATTTCTCTTCCTTTCCAGCAAGCCGTCGCTTCCAGCTCGCTCCCGTTCCCACCTCGCTCCGGCAAGCCGTCGCTTCCAGCTCAAAACTGAAGAAGACGGAGTTAAATTAAGTCCATCATCGGCGTTTTATCAAGTAAATCGAACCATTGCTGATTTGGAAGGTGGCTCAATCAGGTTTTTCTTCTGCTTCTAGGGTTTCTGGTTTGTTCATATTTTTTTTTAATACTTGTATTGAGTCGAATTGAGTGCATTTTCTTCTTCTTCTTCTAGGGTTTATGATTCGAACCCAGTTTTTTTATTTTCTTCATTCTCTGTCAGATTCTTAGTTTAGGGTTTTTGGTTATTTTTTATTTTTTCGACAATTTTTATGGTCAGAAGTTTATTAATTAGTGGTAAAGCACAATTGTAGTATTAAAATTCTGAAGTGCTCAGTTATTGTGATTGAGATTGAAAGTGACTTTTTTACTTTTTTGGGTGATTTTGACACTTTATCTTCCTAGTATTCGAGTAATAATTTTGTGTGGTAATTCAATTTCACATCAATCCAAGAGCAAGCAGGAAAATCATGACAGCAATTTCACATCAAAAAATCATGAAGAAAAAATAGATGTATGACATGAT
>BMAC01000935.1:364485-407825 GCA_014905375.1 Phtheirospermum japonicum
TTATAAAATTGTGGCTGAACTGGTGCTGAATTATAAAATTTAAGAAAACTTTAAAATTGGGGCTGAATTATAATTAAGAAAACTTTAAGTGACTGAATTATAAAATTGGCTTGGGCTTAATTATAAAATTGGGGCTGAAGTATAAACTTTAAAAAAACTTTAAAATTGGGGCTGAATTGCAATTTAAGAAAACTTTAAATGACTCCACAAATATTGTACTTACTAATAATGTTTAAAAATATAAATTTTGTTAATAATAAGAATTAACAATCCAGAACGGTATTTTAAACAACCGATCTGGAATGTTCAACTTTCAGATCGGTTTTTTGCAAATACCGTTCTGGAAAGTTCAACTTTCAGATCGGTTTTTTGCAAATTACCGTTCTGGAAAGTGGACCACTCCAGAACGGTATTTTGAAATACCGTTCTGGACTGTTCAACTTTCCAGAACGGTAATTTGCAAAAAACCGATTTGAAAGTTGAACTTTCCAGATCAGTTGTTTAAAATACCGTTATGGAAAGTTGTAGAGTCCAGAACGGTATTTGCAAAAAACCGTTCTGGAAAGTTGGACATTCCAGATCGGTATTTTAAAATACTGTTCTGGACTGTACAACTTTCCAGAACAGTATTTTAAAATACTGTTCTGGACAGGTGTACATTCCAGATCGGTTCTTCTCAAATACCGATCTAGAGAGTTGAACAGTCCAGAACGGTATTTTAAAATACCGATCTGGAATGGACACTTTTCCAAAACAGTAGTTTAAAATACCGTTCTGGAAAGTTGGACATTCCAGAACGGTAATTGTAAAAACCGATATGGAAAATGGCTGATAAAGTATTGGAAGGTACCATTCTAGAACATAATTTTTTTTTCTAGAACAGTTTTTTTTTACCCTTCTAGAAAGTCTGCCAATCCAGAAGGGTAAAAAAAGGCGTTCTGGACTGTCTGCCAATCCAGAACTATGTCACTACAGAAGGTACAGAAAGGCGTTTTGGATAGGCAGAATTACCCTTCTGGATATGCAATTTCTACACTAGTGGATCTTCTGCTTTTCCACCAATATGCTTTTCTTTTTTCACCCCCACAGGTTTAAGTTAATATATTATTAATGGTTTATTACCTAATTAATAAGATGATTATTGACCACCCAAGTCTTACTAATCAATGGTTATAGATAGTTCCTACATTAGTGCAAAAACTGCATTCTAAAACATAACATCCTGGTGCATCCAGAAGGGTAATTAAAATACTGTTTTGAATTAAACTTTCTAAAACAGTATTTGAAATTACCATTTTGGATAGATAATTTTTCAGATTCTGAAAAGAAGAGATTCCAAAACGGTTATGGAAAAACTGTTCTGGATTATGAGTCGATCCAGAACGGTATTCGAATAACGTTATAGAATGTGTACATTCCAGAACGGTATTTTTAAAAACGTTCTGAATTGATATACATTCCAGAACGGTATTTTAATACCGTTCTGGAATGTACTTTAATCCAGAATGGTTTTAAGAAACCGTTCTAGAAATTCTTTTCGAAATTTAATACTGCCTGAATTAAATTTTTTTACCGCCCATATTTTTCCTTTCTAAAATGGTATTTTTAAAACTGTTCTGAATTGACGTACATTTCGAAACGGTATTAAAATATCATTCTGGAATGTACGTCAATCCAAAACGGTTATTATGAAAACCATTCTCGAAAGTCTTTTCGAAATGTAATACCACGTGAATGAATTTTTTTTGCCGCTCATATTATTTCTTTCCAGAACGGTATTTTTAAAATTGTTCTGAATTGACATACATTCCAGAGCAATATTTTAATACCGTTCTGAACTGTATGTCAATCCAGAAACCATCTCGAAAGTGTTTTCCAATTAAAATCAAACCCCACACACGTTTTCTATTTCTTTTTATTTCTATTTCTACTTTTTTTCCTCCGCCTTCTCTCTAGCCTTTTGCGCCTTCTCTTCCAAACAGCGCCTCGTCTTCCTCCTCTCTCCGCCGACACCTTGAGAGGTGGCCACCACCTCCTCATGACGTCCTCCTGCCCGTCCTCCCCCACATTAAATCCTGAAAATCGACAAATTTTTTTAAAAATAGGCTTCGATCCCCATTTGAACAAAAATGGCAAAATGCCGGTCGGCGTCCATCCGGACAAATTGGATGTGCATCAACCTTCCCCACATCTTGTTTATGCTAACCCAAGTACCAATTTTAAAAAACGAGCTACAATTGTGGCCAATTCAGAAATCTCTTCTGCCGATCCCCTTTCACTTGAACAAGATGAAATCGGTCGAGTATCTGTATAGATGAAGTTTAGAATTAGGATTTTCATAACTTTGTTTTTTTGAAATGGAAGTCTAAAATCGGGATTGAAAAGTCCCAGAACAAACATAGTCTAAAGTCCAAACCCCAGTCCAGGTCTTGTAAGACTTCTTCCAAACGGAGAGTTGTTACGGTTGCTTACATATATAATCTTATACAGTAGGTTTTTAATCATATTATCACGTCTTATGCAGGATCGTACATTTCACTGTAACGGAAATCCACAAACATGGACGTTTTGGTTGTCATGGGTACCTATTGCTGCTTATTTCTACTCTATATACAAAATGTTGAAAGTGAGTTCAGAGTCGTTCGAGGGATATAATTTCTTCGAGACTAGTTCGATGTTGATATCCTTCATTCTTTTGGGAAAATACCTCGAGGTTTTGGCTAAAGGGAAAGCATCAGGCGCTTTAGCTAAGTTGTCGGAACTAGCACCTGACTCGACTTGCCTCTTAACTCTAGATGCTGAAGGGAATGTAATTTCTGAAACTTAAATCTATACGCAGCTTATTGAAAAGAACGACATTTTAAAGATCGTTCCGGGGGCAAAAGTCCCTGTTGACGGGATTGTTGTTGATGGTCAAAGTCATGTGAATGAGAGCATGATTATGGGTGAAGCTCTGCCAGTTTCTAAAAAACCTGGGGATAAGGTAAAGATAATATATTTGTTCATAAGTTTTATAGTCGTTGCACTTGAACATTTTACTAATTTTGCATTAACAGGTGATTGGTGGGACGATGAATGAGAACTAGTGTATACGCGTTAAGGCCAATCATATTGGTTTAGAAACAGCACTATCACAAATTGTTGAGTTGGTTGAAGCTGGTTAACTTGCCAAAGCACCTGTTCAGAAATTGGCTGACCAGATATCCATGTTTTTCATACCCACTGTGAGTTTCTTGGCTTATTCCTATAGAATTTTCTTTTAAATCTGTTTGCCTGACAGATTTCTAGAATCTTTTACTTGAGAATGGAGTTGGGGATGTGTTGGGGGCTGCAATATCTCAGTCTATAATAAAGAAAATTACAACGAGGAGGGGAAAAAACATTTTTTGAAATAGATGATAATCTTAAAAAATTGTTGATGCAGCATCTTGCTCTTTTTAGGATTTGTTATTTTACAAAATATTACCATGAGATAATTTGCTTTAATATACTCGAGTTTTTTGAGCCACGCCAAACATGCAAGTGATCATTAAATATGGATACAATTAACTGAGGTCTTAAGAGAGAATCGAATCTATGGTGAAATGTCCATTCGTATTTCGAAAATGAACACAATTTTTAATTTTTGTTTTGAAATAAAAAGAATTATGACACACGGTCTTTATTTTGAGCACATTATTCTTAACTTTTACTTTGGTATTTACATAATAGATGGGATAGGATGTTCGCAAAATGCTGTAATTGTATCAAAGGTGATGATGTTGGGTGGGCAATGAAAATTGAAAAAAAAAAAGGTAGTATGTTATTCTGGCAATTTATGCAATGTTTTACTTGAAATATGTTTATATTCTGGTTTTCTCCCTTTTATCATGTGAATCAATACATCTTTATGTTAGAGTAGAGTGTTCGACGTTGCAATTAGATTGGATTTCATTCTACTTGTATAATGATTTTATTGGAATTATATTAATAAAGGTAACTTTCTTTATCTTATGTTTTCGCTTTCATTATAATTGCACATATGATAAAGTCCTTAAACCAATTTAAACTATGGGATATGGTTGCGCATATGATGGCAATCATGGAACATGTCTCTAAGGTTTCGGTCTTAAACTTGTTCCAAGTCAATGGGTTTTTCGAGATAGGATATTGAATAGCCCGATAAGACTTGCGCATATGATGCATGCTTGTAAGACAAGGATGTTGCATCCCATTAACATCAGCGTTGTGACGCGAGTGTATATATGTGGGTGCTTGTTGGAGAACAAGTTCATTGAACATGACCCGATGAAAATTCTTAACTGGAAGATTTGTCTGTCGAATAAGAATTTCCATATTGCAATAGTACATGATTAGTCCTTGACTTGAGGTACGATGGTAGCCTTGTGCACATCGTGCAATACTTAGATTTATCTTTTGATTGCCTGACAATCATAAAAGGGGTATTTTGGGTATTGTATCGAGGTGCATGGAGGTTTGTCTGTAGCCAACATAGAATTCGACACTTGTCTATTGACAAGAGAGTATCATGTGAATTTTCATAGTTTGTGATTCAAAGACCTTGGCCAGGGCACGATGAATATTGATTCATAAATGCATTACTTAAACTTGAAATTAAATCACAGTTATTAAATCAATTGGGTTTCGACTTATAAATCCATGCCCAAGATTTAATCGGGAAACTAGTTGTCGAAAGGATCGTACATGTATGAACTTGCAATTGAAATAGGTTTACTCGCTATTTCACCTATTACTGGGTAATCATGCTACTTGCTAGATGTTGTCATGATTTGTAGGTTCTTGAAATTAAAGAGTTAATTTCAAGAGAATTAATTAATTAGATTAATTAATATAATAAATTATTATTTATAAACTTATAAAAGTTATAAGCCTACTGCTAGTGTTAGCTGTGAACCTAAAAGGGTCACACATAATTTTGGTTGTTGACATTTCAAGATTGATAACTCCAATGGTTGGAATAATTAATTAATTTAGATTAATTAAATGAGATTTTATTTTAATTCAATTGTTGGATTAAATATTTAATTATATATTTGATTATGTAATTAAATCTAATTTGATTAGAAATCTCAATTAAAGGGATATATTAAACTAGTCAATTGGATTGATTAATTTAAATTCATGGGATTAATTAATTAATTAAATTAATTAATTAGTTGAATTCAAAATCTAAGTCCATGTAATTTTCTAGTAGGCCCTAATTGTAGAAGCCCACCAGAATGATTGAAAATTTTAAAATAAATAAATAATATATATAATATATATATAATATATATATATATATATATATATATATTTATATTTACATTAATTAGTTAATTAAGGTTAGTCCTAATCTTAACCTAACTAATATAATATTATATATATATATATATATATATATATATAAAAGAAAGAAAAGAAGGGTTAGCCGTCATTCACTCATTCCACAAAAACAAAATCAAAAGGTTTTAGACCCTTTTTAAAAAGTTGGAAGCCGTCCCTACTTCTTTCAAGTTTTTTTTCGAATACAGAGAAAGAAAAGATATAATCTTTTATATTTTAATTTAGTCTTCGATTTGTAGATGAAAATTAATTAATAATTTATCATTTACAATAATTAGTTTTTAATCAATTGTTGATTGTTGGATTAATTATTATTCCTATCAATTTGAAAACGGAACGATTCTACTAGCGAAGAATTTTTCCGGTGTCGCAATCAAAAGGTGGACTCGATTAGAGGGGATACACTTGGATCTCTAAGGCGAGAAATTTTGGTGTTAGCCACTTAGTCGGGAATTGATTCCCTCTCAATCGTCGCTTGAAGAAATTAATCGAAAGGTATTAGTTTGTTTAATTTTATAAGAATCAAGATTTGTATTCGATACATAATAATGAATAATGACGATCGTTAAAATTGCTAACGAAATTTACGGGGTTTAGTATATATAATTGATATATATATTTGTTTAATTAAAAAAATTTAAAATCCGCTGCGTAAGCCCCGTACGATTATAGCGAACTCAACACTTTATGTAAACCCGATAGCTCTTCTAGTCATGGTCACTACAATATGAAATGATTATGTTGTTTCTTTATATCAGGTTGTCCTGGCTTCTATTCTGGCATGGCTTGGATGGTTTATTCCTGGAGTATCCAGGTTATAACCTAAAACCTGGATAGCCATTGATATGGATGCATTTGAGTATCCTTACAGTTTGGCATTTGAATAAAAAAATATTAAAAATATTATTGTATTAATATTAGTTTTAGTTTGTTGTGTCTTAAATCTTATTGAATTTTGGTGTATTCATTGGTGATGTAATTAATATAATCACAATATTTATTATTAGTGATTTAGGTGTATTCGTGCTTTCATTTCTGCTGCTATAAATAATTCCAAGTTCTTTGGACAGTGGATGACTTATTAAGACCAAGTATTTCTGTATGTGGTTGGTTTCAGGAGTGCAATTGAAATGTTAGCAGCTGAGAGAAGAGAACCTACCAGTGATATTACAGGGGTTTATCAAACGCATGTTGTTCATGAAATGGCGACTAATAAAATAAATAACATGGTAAACATTGTTTAAAAGACTCTTAGTTAATAAACTTTCATTTTCATAATATATTATTGGAATGTCAATCAAGCAACTCTTACATATTAAACTTTTTGAAATACACAACAAAGCCACCGTGAAGATTTACTATTTATTAAATTTTCCTTTATTAGTCATTTCATTGTGTATATTCTGTGGAGGCGGTATCGATTTCGAGTTTATCGAGTCATTATCTTATTTACTTCGTGTATCTTCTCTTATCCTTTTGATTTGGTGATATCCGATTTTGTAGGTACAGTTCGGCGTAGGCTCACCGGATTACACACAGCAAGTGCCGAAACAGCAAACGGACAGCGGCAACGAACTGCTGCAGGGGATTCGGGCCGACTACATGTTCCGAGTGTGAATCCATGTGGGCTGACTTCCGTAATGTCGCTAAACGCGGGACGAGGACGGCTGGCCACCCAACATTACGTCACCAATGTATCCGCCATTTCTGATTCCAACAACTCATCGCGTGCTGCTTCATTCGCATTAGCCGATGTGATTCTCTTCACTTCTGTTTTTAAAGTGTTATGTTCTCTCAACTTGGCAAGAAATGTGGCTTTCACACTTGGGGGTAATCTGGCCTCTAGATCCCATTTTACGTATCAGTGCTTCAGCATCTTCCAATCCTCCTTTAATTTCATACACTTTCTATTTTCTTCTGTTCGCCATCAAGAAGACCACCTGAAGTAATCTATTTGGAAAGACTTGCAGAGAGCACACTGCTGGCGTTCGTAACCTTCGAATACTCAACTCATCTTTGCCTCGCCCAAAAACCAGAAACTGTTCAGATATTGCAACATTAATCAGATATTGCAACATTAATTCATTACCCACGTTTTCATTCTCCAACATCAACTCTTTTCCCGATCAAATCAAAGGTTCAGTGCTTTTCCCCATTTTTTATTATTTAGATTTTTATTAGATCGTGCGGTTTATGTCTTTCATTGTTTTAAATATCTGATTAAATGAAATCAAAAGGTTTGAAACTTCAATATTTTTTATTTTTATTTTTTGTTTTCTAAACTGGCTCGAGGGGATTAAAGAGATCTGTTCTAGCTGCTTCAGATTAGAATCTGATAATTACATTGACATATTCTTAGTTATTTTGTGGATTGAGTTTCCCTTAACCCCTTGGATTTATATTATTACCTAACATATAATTCAATATTACTGAAGAAGCTTATGTGTTCTCAATTCAGATTATTATTATTGTTTAGATTATTGTTGTTGTTGTCTGATTATTGATCTTTTTTTATTTACTCATTTTTCTCCAAATTATTTTCCTCTTTTTTTTGTCCTACGTTTTTTCTACTAAGTTTTATTTGGTTACTAAAACACTGAATTTGGTCCCTTTTATTTTCAGAGAACTTTGTTCCTATTAAAACTTAAAAGGACGAACTCGACAAAACATAATAGGTACGGATCGTCGACATATGTGATACCTTCATGTTTCAGACTGAATTCCCCTAACTTTTTTTTTTTGCTTTATAAGACAGTAGATTGTGTGCGTTTGCTTTCTTTTTAGAAAACTAAGAAATCACCAAGTTCCGAATTTACTTTTTCTTGTTGGTACCTTTCTGTCCTTGCTACTTGTTAGAAGGCCCTTTTTCATTTTTTTGAGCTATGCAGGTACCATAATAAAATCTCCAAAATTAAAAATGGGATCACACTTTCGGAGTTGCGCTGCTGAGGGTGCTGAGCGTTATCTAAATTTCTTCGACAAGTAAGGGAATGTCACAGCGATAGGTGTGCTTGGTTCTATTTCAAATTATTGCTTTGTTGTGCATTATTCAAAACTTGAAGAGTCCGAAAAAGCTCTTAGCATTAAAGAAGCTAATTTCTAGTATTTGTACGACACGGTTGTTATTTAAGTATCTATTTTTGGATATCTTTTTGGCTCTTGGCTTTCTTTTTGTTATTTAAGTCCTCAGTGGGCTAGCTTGAACTTGGGCATATTTATAGGCCGAAAAGGCTCTTAATTGTGTGTTTTTTTATGTTTTTCTTGTAAATTTGTAATGTAAAATATTTATTTTAAGTATATTGAATGCTTTTATTAATATTTAATATTTATTAATTTTAATATTCAGGAAATATGAATTAAATTGTAATTTTTTGGTATTTTAACATTTGGTGTTCTACAAAGTTACTTTCCAGATCGATTTTCTGAAACACGGTTCTAGAATGTTATACTTTCCAGAACGTTTTTTCTAAAAATCATTCTGGAAAGTATAACTTTCCAGATCGTTATTTTTGAAAATACTGTTCTGGTATGTAACACTTTCCAGAACGGTTTTTCAAAAATACGTTCTAGAATGTTATACTTTGCAGAACGTCGTTTTGAAAATACCGTTCTGGAATGTGTCACATACCAGAACGGTATTTTCGAAAAGACATTCTGGAAAGTGGCGGATTAACATGGGATGGTACCGTTCTAAAACATAAAGTTTATTTTCTAGAACGACTTTGTTTTACCCTTCTAGAAATTTTGTCAATCCAGAAGGGTAAAAAAAAGGCGTTCTGGAAAGTACAGACTTTCAAGAACTATGTCACTACAGAAGGCACAGAAAGGTGTTTTGGATAGGTTGAATTACCCTTCTGGATATGCAGTTTCTGCACTAGTGCTATTTTCAACCTAAAGAAAGGTTCTTATAGGATGTACCCCTACACACACACACACACACACACATATATATATATATATAGTCTACTTTAGAATTGTCCACCTTGCACCCACCCCAGAGTATATGCTTCAATAGGAATCACACAAGGGTAGATTAGAAACCTGCCCGCCCATCACCCAGCGGATAAAGTACACTACATAATCCGGTTAATTAATGGCAACTTACCCATTCTGTAACTTTGGCACTGGATGTTCCCAAAACGTGTACTATCAGGTCAATTCAATAATAAACGCTTGTTGGCATTCCACCCTTATAGATGTTCCACTGAGAATGGGTGTTGATGTGAGAAATGAGAATGAACTTCAACCACTAGATTTGAGGATAATGATGTCATCATATTTGCTTGTAATATTTACATTTATTAATAATGATGTCAAAATTAATTTATTAATTATTGTTTTATATTAAAAAATGAATATTTATTTAAAAAACTGAGTTTTTTCTTCAATGTTCCCTTTTTTTTTATTGAAAGTTTGATAAGTTATATTGTGCATCTTCTCATGTACAATTGTGCATGAACTTAAGTGCTATTGTGCATAAATATAAAAACGAGTATGATATTATCAACCAACTAAATATGCACATTAGTCTTAGAGAGAAATGCACAATAGTGTAGTAAAAATGCATAATAGTACCACTAAAAATGCACAATCGTATAATGAAAACACATAATAGTACAAAAAATTATTGCAATATTAGACATGCACAGTAATGTAAGTAAACACACACAATAGTAGTTCTTTCAATTTTTGAGATTCTTTATATCACAATTCTGTAAATATACAATGACCCTATTTGGCAATTAGCATATAAGTGATAGCTGATTGTATTACTTGTTAGCAGATAGTTCTTTCATTAGCTTATTGTATTAGTTGTTCGCATAGGAGTTTTGGTAAGTATTTGAGAGCTGGTAGCTTTTGATCGTGTAAAAGTATTCGCACAATTTATTGTTGGATATTCTTTTGTTAATAACATAAATTTATAATATATGAATAACTAGAATAACTTGTACAGAAAAATAGTCATTATTTAAATATTATTATTTCTAAAAGTTTCTTGAGTAACAAATTTATTAATATATTAAATTTAATTTATATAATTATTACTATATTTAACTAGAAAAGTTGTAAATAATTTTGGGGCGATTCCCATATAGACCATTAGGAAAATATTTGTTACCAAATAAACCACCAAAATCTCATTTTCCCACTTGATCCAAAATACTATATAAAATTACAAACTTATTCCAATTTAATTCTACAAAAATCTATATTAGTATATGTTACGTACTACCGTCGGACAAATTTTATACTACATCAAGAAATTTCATACTATATCAAAGAATACATAATGGGATTTCATACTACATTTTATACTTATGGTATGGAATTTTGTATGACATTTTATACTTATGTTGTGGAACTCTATACTACATTGTATACTTATATTGTGGAATGTCGTACTACGTTGTATAATTCAATACTACTAATTATTTACTATCAAAATCCCAAATTATATCATGAAATCTTATACTAAGTTGTTGAATTTCATATTTCTATTTGAATTTTCATAATATATTGGAGTGTTTCATACTTAATTGGGGTAATTATTTTAATTGCTTTCTAGATTAATTGTTGGTTGATTTTTATGCTTTTAGATAATTTCTCTCTAGTTTTGGATCTTAAGTATTTTATGCTTGATACTTTGGATAATTTAGTTCGTAATCTTTTGGTGATATAGTTACATTTAAGTTCATGTTATTTAATTTCGTTCATGCTTTATGATTTAGTTTCATTTCCGTTCATGCTATTAATTGTTTTTACTTACGAACTCTTAGTTTATTGTTCTTAGTTGATTATTCTTTTCAAATTCTAGTTGGTTAATTAAGTTTGAGATAGTTAGTTCAAGTTAATTAGTTTTCAATTAATTGTTATTGCTTTTAAATTCTTAGTTCTTAAATCAAAACAAACAAAAAACCCCTAAATTATACATGTTCATGTGTTATTTGTGATTAAACAAATATTTGAGATTCTGATTGATTGTTCCTTAAGAATCGACTCGCTTTAACTTACCAACCTACACGCGACCTCGTACTCTTGTGAGCAAGCTTTAAAAATTTGATAAATATTTATAAAGTAGGTACACAAAAGTTTGAATCAATTTACTTCAAACATCACAGCTGGCATATCAAAGTTAGTCAGTTCAGCCAGTTCAGGATCAACAAGATGAGCACTTGATTGTCCCCGGTCCTGCCCATTATTCTTTTTGGGCTTCTTACAATCTTTTGCCATATGGTTTGGATTGCCACAATTGTAGCAATTTCCAGTAAACTTCCAAACCCTGGCAGCTTGCTTGCCTTTGTTGTTTTAAGCATTAGGCACTTTTCTCTTAAAGACCCTGCCTTGCTCCAGAAGATTAAAATGAGCCTCTGATCGAGGATTTCTTAGCGCTCTAAGAATCGTCTCCGCAATAGTACGGAGTCGATTGTAGATGCGGCAAGTTGTCCCGAGTCGTGTCTCTCAAGGATTTATGTGATCGGCTTTCGATTTCTTAGTTGTTCTTATCGTCGGTTTTGATTAACTAATTTAACCTAGGAAAGCGATAGTCATTGTTCGGTTTTTATAACTAAGAATGAAATTGAAACTTAAGTTTTAAAAGCATGAAAAGCTCTTAAAGGAAATTAAAGCTTATATTAAAAACGATCAATTTAAACTAATTAACTATAAAAACTTAATTATTTGAAATTAGGAAAATGGAGGGAAAATTAAGGTCAACTTATTTGAATAAGTCAACATAAGTACTTAGCATTAATTAAAGGTTTAAAAAGGAAGACTTTAATAAACTTTTACAAACTTAGAAATTGATTACAACTTAATAACTTAAAAGCATAAGTTCATAAGCTAGAAAGCTATAAAATGAAATTGAAAGTTTGATGATCAAAAGAACCATAAACTATGATCCAAAACACAACACAATATTAAGAAAGAATAACATGAAAATAAAACTAGATTATAGAAAGATATTACCAAATGTGTGTGATTACAAAATCTTGAAGGAGGAAAGCTTGAAAGCTGAATGATTCTTCACAAAGGAAACTTAAAACAAAGCTTGAACATTAAAATGAGCAAAAACATGAAAAGGGGAAGATTTCTCTGGTTTTGGAGAGCTTCCTTGGGGAAGAAAGCTGCAGGACAAGTTGGTGTGTTTGAAATGACGTCTGAGTGATTAAATCTTCAAAATTTCTGCTTTTCAGTCGATCGACTGAAAAAGCAGTCGATCGACTGGCAGTCGATCGATCATGTCGGCAGTCGATCGACTGCGATGTCAAAACAGCCTGAAGCCCTGGAATTCAGTCGATCTTGAGGGGTCCAGTCGACCGACCGCAGTCGATCGGCCAAGTAGGCAGTCGATCGACTGCCTCGTCCAAAATGCCAAAATTCCCTGGAATCCAGTCGATTTTGCCGGTTCAGTCGATCGACTACACAGTCAGTCGATCGACTGAACAATCAGTCGGCCGACTGGATTCCAGCGCCCGGCTCGATTTCTCGTTCTTTTCGCGTCCGCCGATTTATCGAACCTCGTCCGCTGCGCTTCCTTGCTTTGTCCGTCCATTCCCGAGTCGAGTATCAACGATCCCAAACGAGCGTGGGCCCCGCTTGGATGTCCTACGGCCAAGAAAAATGAAAAAGTGAAAAACTACGAAAATTACTAATGAAACGTACAAAAACTAAGAAAATCTAGAAATACGAAAAACGGCCAACCCGACTCCTAAAGCAACAAAAAGCAAGCGAAAAACACGCAACGTGAAACAAAAACGGTAATGAAAATATGTGCAAAAAGATGCAAATCAGCCTCCATTCGAGACTGGCCTATCTTATTCTCATATTTTCAATTATCTTCTTCAATACGAAGCTTGACAATCAACCTCTCAAGTTTCATCTACTTTGTCTTATGTTTAAGGTGATTTTTGAAGTCTTTCAAAACTAAAAGTAACTTCTCAATCACGGAAGCTACCTGAAAGGTTCATTTAGGGACATGCCCTCAGCATGAGTATCATGCAAAATCAATTGAAACTCCTGGACTTGAGAGATGACAGTCTTAGTATTGACCATCTTGAAGTCAAGAAACTTCCCAACAATGAACTTTTTTGCTCCAGCATCTTTAGACTTGTACTTTGTCTCCAAAGCATCTCAAAGTTCCTTAGCAGTCCTCACAGCACTGTACACATTGTGCAGTTCATTGCTCAGTCCATTTAAGACATGGTTTCGTCAAAGGTAATCACCTTGGTCCCAAGCATCATACTCAGTGCGTAAGTCATCATTGACTTCGTTTTGCACAATCAAAGGTGAATCCTCCTTCAGATATCTGGCCGAACCCATAGTGGTTTGATAGAACACATCTTTTGTTGCTATCTCTTGAAATCAAGACCATTGAATTCTTGAGGTCTTTCAGCATGAACGTTGGCAACAGGAATAGAAACATTTTGAACAATGGTTCTTGTTGCTTCGACGGTGTTCGTCGCTTGAGTGGTTTGTGTTGTTTCGCCAGTTTTCTTCGGTTGTTGATTGACGTCCTCCATGAGTTCAGTATCAAAACAATATTTGTCTTGCGATTGTTACAAAATAATAATACGTTAAGAAAATTGCAACTGACTTGTACTAGAGTTCATACAAAAGCTAAAACCCAAATTGGAAAACAGATAAAACAAAAAAGCTAACACCTTCTTGAATCGGATCAGATTTATTAGCAAGTCGGGTCGAGAAATATCTCTTTTTGCAAAACAAATACGCCCCGTGTAGTGCTGATGGAACTGGCATAATGTCCCTAATGATACAACGACTTAACGCCTTTGAAGTAGTAGCACACCAAACTTCAAAGTTCCAACAAGTTTGAAAAGTGTGAAGCCGAGTACAAAATTTTAAACAAATGTTTGAGGTTTTTAGTGCAGAAAATATGCAGAATGAAGTTAATTCAGTTTGTCTTCTGCCTAAAAATTCTAAATCTATTTATAGACTTCTCATGCAGGGGTTGAGAATTTGAAAAGGATGAAGCAGCTGCAATTAGTGGCTTAAACTCCCCACTACAGCCACTACCTCCATTATCAATGTTCAAGATCTAAAGCCAAGGCAAAGGCCAAGGCCTAGACCCAAGTCCACAGTTACAACCAACTAGTGCATGTACTTAATCACATGATGTTCAATACAACTTTCACTTAACTTATAAAGTGTATAAATTTTTCTTACATTTTCATTGTGAGATTTTATACACTTCCCCTTTTCAAATGACTACCTTACATAATTTATTTCTCACTCACCAGAAATTAGTTTTGAGAAAATAAATATACTACGATTATCTACTCAATACTTTGAATAATATTATAATATTTAATTTTTAAATGAATTAAATATTTAGCCATCAAAATTAATATCAACAAAACTAATTTTCCAACAGCATAGAGGTGGAGGAGATGGCGCCTTCATCAGTGGTCATATCAATCTCCAGGGGTTAGACGAAGACGAGGACAGGCCGCCTCCATATCGTGGTGTTGGGATTGTGGGAGGGGAAATATATGATTGTTTTTAAGAGGTAAGGGTATTTTTGAATATTAAAATATATTTTTATTAAATGGGACGTGTTAAACTGAAATGGGATAAAAGAAAAGTTGTGGGATTGGAACTATTTCATTTCATTTTTTTTGTTTTTGCTAAGAAATAGTGGGAAAAGCTTTTCTAAAGAGATGAAAAACTTTTGGTGAGAATGTGATTGGATATGAAAGTGGTTATTTTGAATAAGTGATTGGATATAAAGAAAGTCTAAAATATTTCTTAAATGAGCCCACTTTGATTTTTTACAGTTACAATATTTTGTTAGTATATTAATTTATAATTATTATTATTTTCTTAAACTGAATATTGTATTTTAGTTCAGTAGTTTTTCTAAAAGAAAAAAATTTCAATCAATTATTAAAATTTATATAGTATAATCTTCCACAATCTAAAACCGACTTTTGATACCATAATATTTCATCTTCTTCGGATGCCATTGATTATAGATCTAATCAATATGTATTGATTAAAAAAAAACTTTGTTAGATTGAGTGTTGCTACTGCAATTCATCCACGGCGGTGCAACTTCTCAATTTTGAAACAAATAATAAGGATGAAAAGGAGAAATAGATTGACAAAAATAAACCAAAAATCCATTTTATTCCCATAAAGAAATCCAAATCCATGAAAACTCCATTTAATTCCCATAAAAAAGACATAACACAATTCGTACAGGTAGCAACTGCAAATCAGAAGAGTGAAAAATCTATTAAGACAAGATTTCGAAGACTCCACTCTACGATCAACCTTGAGTTTTTCTGGTAGAGAGACCAAATTGAATTTGTTTTGAGGTTTTCTTGGGAGTTTCACAAAAGGGAAGAAGAGGAAGCAAATAGGAGAGTTTTCTTCTTTAACTCATTTGATTAAATTTCCTGGATCTGATTGAAACCTAATTAAGAGAGGTGGGAAAATTAGTGAGGGTATCGAATTTAGATGAGACGAAAGAGAAAGAAATATTTCAGAAAAATAAACGGGGATAATAAAAAAATGCAAACACTTGTGTTAGGCCATATTAACGGATCATGACCCGTTAGGCCATCTGGCCCGATACTATAATGTATTAGTTAGGGGCGGCAATAGCTGACACGACACGAACACGACACGATAAGAAACAGGATTACAGAGTCAAAGACACGATAAGGCACGACGCGACACGAAAAGCACGAAAATCTAAATTAAGTTAGATTTCCACTTATTATTACATTTATGATCAAATAATATAGAAAATAAAAAAAACACGATATTTCAACACGAACACGGCACGGTAACACGATTTGCCACCGCTAGTATTAGTTTTTGTACTGTGATTTATTAGTTTTTTATTGTAAAATATTAGTTTTTCATAAATCTCTGACCCGTATTATGATATATTGGTTTTGTACTGTGATGTATTTGTACTATGATGTATTGATTTTTCATTATAATGTATTGATTTTTGCACTATAATATATTGATATGAAATTTTGACCTAACGGATGATCCATTAGTCCGGCCTAACAAGAGTGTTGCCCTAAAAAAAATATCTGGTGAAATAAAACTTTAAGTCTATAAACAATCATTTGTTAGGTGCAAGTTTTTCTCCATATATATGTGTGTGTGTGTGTGTGTGTGTGTATATATATATATATATATATATATATATATATATAATTGATGACAAAATTATCATTGAAACTCACATTCAAAACCTTTCTTTTCAAAAATTCCTATATGGAGATTTTCAAAATTACTTTTTTGGACAAAAAAGTTCATTGTAACCTCTATTTATCAAACATATCAATTAGAGGATTTAACTAATCAGTCCTCTCAATTGAGTTAAATCTTCTAATTTTCAATCGATCCTCTCTTGATCAAAGAGGTTAACCACTTATTATTGCAACTTTAGTTTTATGAGACATGCATAATAGTGTTATTGAATATGCACGATAGTATGTAGAAAATTAAACAATATAATTTATTAGTTCAGTTGTACTCTTGTTAAATAAGGGAAAAAACTAGATTTAAAAAATAATAATAATAATTTTTTATATAATCTTTTATAAATAATAACAATAATAATAATAATAAATGACATTATCATCCTCAAAATCTATTGATTATGAAGCATTCTCATTAATGCACATAGACTCATTCTCACTTAATCCTAATTATACTAATACACATACACACACACAAGAGTGAACTTACATTTTGTCTTGGGGGGAGCTGCGGCATTTTAGTTTTTTTTAATTAGTAGTATTACGATTTCGCCCCTAGGCCCAAGCCCTTCTCTACTAGATAGTAACAACAAATTATTAAGTACACCCGTTTATACGTTATACCATATATTTAAGTGATATAAATATATTTAATTTGACCAATTTCATACCGTAATAAATGTACATTTGCGAACATTTAACCTGTATAAAAATGTTATTATCGTCTATTACAAAGATGTTCATGTCTGTTCTGATAAATGTACATCTTCATTGTGATAAAAGTCCATTATGATAAATATCAATCTTCATTTTCATAAATATTTATATATCTTAATCATCTCCAATATGATAGATATTAATTTCAATGTGATAAATGTACATTTTTAATAATATAGATAAATACATAAAGAGTGATAAGATCAATCAAAACTGTACATTTTCATTATATTAAATGTTTATCTTCAGGTGTACGGTACAACGTACACTCGAATGTACCTGATAATGGAGCGATAATAACCACCGTGTTCTTCTGAACACGCTTCAAGTTCTAAATACATCTCAACAACCCACCCACGAGAATAATTAATTTATGAAAACACTTCAAATTGTAATTATACCTACCCACAAGAATAATTATTTTCATCTTACACCCTCAAACTTGTTCATCAATACGTTTATCGATTTTTAAAAAAAAAAGGAAAGTATAACAAGAGAGGAAATACTTCAATATTAAGGTAAGCACTTGTATCAGGCCAGAGTAATGGATAACGACTCATCAAGCTATTTAATTTGGTACAATAATGTATTAAACTTTGTACATTAATGAATTAGTAATATAATGTATTAATTCTTGTATTATGATATATTAATATTTGTAGTATAACATATTAATTACAAAGTTCTAACCTGAATGATTCATTATTCCGATCCAACAAAAGTGTGTCCACCTCAGGTTCTAAATACACCTCAACAACTCACCAAAATTATTAGTTTCGCCTTTAACCCCTAAACTTCTACATCAATACCTTTATGAGATCAAAAATGAAGAAAGAGGAGGGAAAAAAAATTATATAACAAGAGAATTATAAATACACCTCAACAACTCACCAAAATTATTAGTTTCGCCTTTCACCCCCAAACTTCTACATCAATACCTTTATGAGATCAAAAATGAAGAAAGAGAAGAAAAAAGAAATTATATAACAAGTGAAGAAACACTTCAATCTCAACGACCTTGTGTTTTTTAAACAACAATTTCATCTCAAGTTACTCTACATGTATTGGCCTAGTATCTCGAAAGAAAGCTTTTGAGAGTTTCAATATGCATTTAGATTTGTCTCGGGTTTGATTATCAAAATTATTTTTGAGGGATTTTTGTTTACAAAGAACCGTTGGTTGGGAACGTGGTGATAACCATTGTCAGTTGGTGTAAATATTTGCAGTTTACTGAAGCAAAAAATAAAATAATAATAATAATAATAAATAAATAAATAAATAAATCTCCATAAAATCAGTTTGAACATATTTAAAAGCGTTTGGAAATATATTTCAAAATGCCTATATGCTCGTTGTGGATACTATTTCGAACAGAATGGCAAAATTAGGGTTATTTATTCTAGTCAATTCGCTTTTTGTCCAAGAATTGTTGAGGTGTATTTAGAATAAGTTGGGGTGCCAGAGGAACAAAAAGCAAAAAGCGTTGCCAAATCAACAAAAACTAGAAGCCAATTTCAAAAAGAAATAGAGAGCCCATAGAACAACAATGATCCCCTATGCAAATACATACGCAACTTAGTTATCAATAATGGTTCCATAAGAATAAGTATGAGGAAGTCGACAGCAAATTAAAACCAGAAAGCGTATCGGAAACAACAGGACATAAATGAGCTGGCCATGTCGAGGAGAAATATCAGTCTGGGACTCGCATACCGTCGTCAAAACCCCACAATCTAGAAGATGACCGTGTCCAACATCGTCCCCAATGTCTGAACAATGTTTGAAGACATGAGGTTCGATACATGTTCTTCAAGATGCTTCTTGGCATCTTGCCTTCCAACATTAGCAATAGCTAGTTTCTCGGGTGGTAGCTCATCCTCCTCCTGGACCGCTTTATTATATTTAACGGCTAGATTTAGCATCTCCTGCACAATTGTGTCCCAACAATTTAAAAAATAAAAACAAGAGTAATTAGAACAAGTAAATATAAATGATAATTTATGCTGGATCCTAAACCGTCTACTGTGACTGCATGGCATGAAAAGCATGAGCATACAATAGTATCGTCATCTCCAAATGCAGAATATCTCCATTTGAAACACGATGATGAGCTTGCTATTGATTTATTTTCAATTAATTGGGCGGATCAGAAAATTAAGCTGCCGGGATATCCAACCAACAAAAAGAAAATTCGTTTTATCCAATAAACCATCATGATCAAATAGATCAAGTCCTGACAAAGCTAAATCTGAAATTACACAACCATGTCATACAATGTCATCTGAACTGTTTTATCGCATACAATAAATACCAAAAAAATAAATAAAAGGAACTACATAACCATCTCTATTATAGCGTAACCAAATATCTGAATAAAATGATACAATATGGTAGTTTCTAAAAGTCCATTCAGTTGCAATGTACATCCAGAACTATCTCTTACATTAAACGGAACTGAAATTAGTAGATCCATTATCTTTTATTAGGGGTAGGGGGTGGATTACTTTTTGTAACATAGTAAAAACACAAGCATTGCACCTTTTCCTTAATTAATTATTATTTCTAAACTTGGCAGTCTGCCCACACGGACATTTCAGTATCTTGAATTTTATACCATTGACACCCTAAAACATGTCGAGCCCAAATCAGAAAACACATCATTGAAAACAAACAAACCACAGCTGCATGAAACATGAAAAGTTTACCAGCTACAAAAAAAAAAAACATGGCAACAATAAAATGTTAAAAAGTCATAAAAGTACATAGGTCCTCAAAATACCTCGACAGTCTGTTCATTAGTTTTGGAGTGGGCATCAAACCGCTCGAGGGTCAAACCGTCTGTCCACTTTTTCTTGTGAAGATTCAGAAGCATCTTCTCCTCAAGTTCATTCTTCCTGTAATTTATAGCTATGGAGTAATAATGCCTGTTCAAACCATGGATCAGGGCCTGCAAAATTATCAGATCTTCGAAATTAGAAACCAGGCGTAAAAAGAACTTTAAATTGGAGGCAATAAGCTAAAGTTGTGTCATTACTTGGATAGATGGTTTATTAAGATGCCCTAAGTTGGAAGTTGTCTGACGTGGCTCTTGACCGAGCATCATCGTTTGGGGGTTAATGAGACGAAAGGCATCAATCACCACCTTGCCTTTAACACTTTGAATGGGGTCCACCACTACTGCCACAGCTCTCTGATTCAAAGCTTCAAAACTCTGCATGACACAAGACATAAAGGTTAAATAGTACATAAGCAAGTAGCAAATCCACAAGCAGAATTGCACTATCTCTCATCTTTTTTTCCTTACTAATTGTGCGACTTAAAAGCACCACAAGCTAAGGATGTAATGATAATTAATGATGGAAATTAAAAAAAGGGAAGTATCATAAGGAAATAGGCTTAAAGTATAAGTTAGACTTACGGTTATCAGTATTGTCTCTTCCATATATGCCCCTATGGTTAATAAATTATGTATATTATCTACTCGATTTTGGGACATGCCTATGTTTTTGGGACACCCCTATCTTTTTGGGACGGAGGAAATATAACTTTTTTTGCACTTTACCCACTAAACTATATGAATTAGCTGGACCAACAAGACGTTAACATGTGTGAACTCATGATACATCAAAGTTTGCTCCCAATGGAATAAGAGCCGAATGTTCAAAGTTAGGCATGGAAAAGAGAAATTCCCAAAAGTTTAGCAGGTAAAGTGCAAAACTCACGATAGTTTGGAGGGCAAAATGCAATTTTTCAGGAAAATCCATATAAATAAGTAAATACGCATACATAAACATAACATGAGCATGTTTGGACTAGTGAACAATATAAACAACGAGATCCTCAAAAACCAACAACTAGTGAACAATATTTGAACTATACAACAATAAACAAGGAGAAAGTGACAACCTGCTGAGTGTTGATGTCTACACCAGAGAGCCAGCATCCAAATCCTGGATGTGAATGGTACCAACCAACTACCATCTCAGGTCTGCACACGGGAAATAGAACTTTCTAACTTATAATCAACTCAAGAAATGTGTAAGATAGCCAAATGAAAATCCTTCCATGAGAAGTGGAAGAGACATTTTCTGAAATCCAAATCAATGGACGGTGATAAAGCCAAATTATAAGGCCATCAATTCCAAAGCACAAGGTCAGTAATAGATTAAATTCACAACTTGAAATGATTGAATGAGCACGAATCAGGAAGTTCAGGATACATATTAGTGATTCCGAAAACAAATATTAATATTTTTTGTTTGTTTGTTTGTTTGTTTAATGTTTTTTGAAGTAATTACAAGGACCTGGGAATTAAATACAGGTGGATTTACAATTTGATAAATAGAAGTCATCTAAGACTTTTTTCCTCGACAAAATGAGTAACGGTGCTCCTAATTAGTAAGACATAGGCACACTAATTTACTAAGACATATAACTTTAAAGCACTCAATCACCTTCAAATTGCAGAAATCGCCACACCACACTAATCCAATAGCCTAAAAGACACACTTACAAAATCTAAATCAACATATCTGTTCAAAATAAGTTATTTTATAACCAAAATTGTACCCCGCACACCCCACCCCACCCCCCCTGGCACCCCCATCATACCTGCCAGTTTGCTTGAGCATGTCAAGCATATTAGTCTGAAAAACGTGATCCACGGCTTCAACACTGACCCCAGTTCCACTCTGAGGCATCGCGAAAACGTCCACCACACGCACAGTGTACTCGTCCACAAACTCCCCAAGCATCAGACCCATCACTTCCATCGGCACACCAGCCCTACCTATAAATAATTGTTAAAACACCGTAAAAACCCTAATTTCATCCATAAACAAAGAGGAAAATCAAGTATACGGGCAATTACATTGGATGCGTAATTCAAAGTAAATTGAGAAAGAAAGAAAGACAAAAAACAGATTTACCGTGTTTCAGCATCTTGAGAAGAGCAAGAGATGAGATGTATACTTGCTCGGAGGTATCGAGGGTAGGGGAATCCGGCGGCGGGTGGCCGAGGGAGCTACCGGCGCCGGCGAACATCCGGTGCAGCCTTTCCATGCCGGACATTTTCGTGTGTTTTCTCACAGATCTTTCTTTTTGTTTTCGTTTTTAGTGTAGATTTCTTTGGAAACACGATAGTGTGGGTTTGATTTAAGGAAGAAAAGAAAAGAGACCGGGAGGATATGGATAATAAAATATTTTGCAGTGATGTCCTTGTATTTTTCAGCTCATTCATATTGTGCACCTTCTCCATTTTTTGGTATAAAAAGTATTGTGTGACCGCCGCACGATAATTGTTTCGCGCGGTGGCAAACGTTTCAAGTAAATATTTAAAATTTTAGGTTGAATAGTCATACTTTTCAAAATAATGTAACCAATTTTTTTGAAAGTGTGTTTTGTTTGCCTAAAATGTATGACTTCTATTTTTAAACTAATTCATATTGTGCACCTTCTTCATTCTTTGGTACAAGAAGTATTGTGTGCCCGTCACACGATAACTGTTTCGGGCGGTGGCAAACGTTTCAAGTAAATATTATAATTGTAGGTTGAGAATACATACTTTTCAAAATAATGTAACCAATTTTTTCACACGGAATTAACGTTCACACAGTAAACCTGTCATTCTTCGGGACATTTCGAGCTTGGCCCCCAGATTGTCTTGTGAATGAAATCTTGCAGAATGGATCCCCACCACTCGAATGAGGCCATCTCATTCGTATTCCCTTTCCAGGTAGAGGGATATGGCAACCCCGTATGAGCGTTATCCCTATTAATTGAGCATCGAAAGCCCAAAGCAGATATTTGCTCTTCTACTTTATTTAGAGCTCAGTAGAAGTATTCCATGGCACCTGGAACAAGGCGTTGAAGATAGGCCATTGAATAGTGGTATTTTTCGATGACTTTTTCTCGGTAGGACTCCAATAGATTTTGTCCTTTCTCGGATAGTAGGAACGTTCTCTGGCCCTTCGGTATACCTTCTTTCCTAGTTGCCTCTTTATCAACAATTGGGGAGCATATGGTTCCTCTGAGTGCTTTAAATCATCTTAGAGTTTCTTTATTACGGTATTGGCCAATGCTGCATTGGCTTTGGATATTTGAAGGTCTTCTTCAGCACTACTTAGTATCTCTTTACCTTAGGTTATCAGGGTGCTCTTTTTATCTTGCCGACATTACACTTTTGTTAGTTGTTGCTCCAATTCTGCCACTCGAGAGGGACTATTTTTTTATTCTTCATGCATTGTCACCTCGACAAGCCTGATAGCGGATGCAAATAGTTGTGGTTTAATAAACAATGGTTATAGAAGTTCATAAATGTGGTACGAAGGATAGATTTATTTAATTACGTTGGCGGGATGGCACATCTTGAAGTGAGTCAGCCCGATCGAATATTCTAGGGCTTTTTGATGATCAACGTTAGGCAGTAGGGTGGTTAGCATTATAAGGAATTATCTCATATTGCTGGTGTCAATTAAGATTCTCTCCTCTGAAGGGTTTCTCATAGCCTGGTACCCCGCTGGTGCCCTCATCAGTTCAGATTTTGATCCTCTAAGTAGAGGGCGGGCTGTTCACCGAGATTTCTTCTGTCTGTTTGTTGCACTAGGATGCACGTGGGTAGTTTGAGTATTGTTTTGTAGAGTTTTAGTGGTGATGAAAATATAAGGGGTTCATGGCTTGGTATTATCAGAATTCAATTGCTAACACGAATCTATGTGTTTTTAACTTGTTGGAATTAAGAGAAAACAAAAATAAATGGAAACTAGATGAAACTACGACTATCTATGAAAGTAAATGCAAGTATTTTGTATGCCTCGTGCATATGCCGTATTGAAATTGCAAGCAATAATGAAAATAAGCAATAAAAAGCAAGGAAACAACAAAGTACAACTAGAACAACCTAAGGTACAACTATGCTTGCATGAACATGAAAACTTTAATAATGTGAAATAACAAAAATCTAAAGCATCGATGGAAAGAGCAATAATATTTGACTTGAAAGTTAAAAATATTACGAGAAATAACTAGAAACGAAGAGTAGATCTAAGATTCAACATAAAACCATGCATGAAATAAAAATCAAAATAAAGCATATGAAATACTCAAAATAAAAACGATCAAGGACCTGATCTATGATCTTGGTGTGTCACTCACCTAGATTCCATAGCCAAATCACAAAATCTAACAATAAATCTATGAGCTAAGTCAAAATGCATAAATTGAAGAACAAGCTTGAAATTGAAGAACAGGGAAAAAATTTAAGGAAAACTTACATGAATTAAAGGAAGAAATAACAAACTTGAATAAAATTGCAATCCAAATTAAAATCCAAGTGATGACTTGAATTCTTCTTGAGCTTATAAACCCAAGGAAAAACTTGAAATTAAATCTAAGAACTAGAGAGAGAAAATAAATCTCAAACCCATGCAAGAGTTGGGAGAATGAGTGATGGCTTTAGCTAATGAGAAATATATCTATTTATATTAGGTTAATTATAAGGGTAAAGGGGTCAAATTAGCCTTTAAAGGCTTGATTTTCCAGGTTTAACCAGGGTTTGACCAAAAATTATCCCCACCCCCCCTGCATTGCTGCTGGCGCGACTTGGCTTGGGTTGGCATTGTCGTTGGCACGGCTGTTGGTATGGGTTAGCAATGCGCGAACGCCAAGGCATGGCGTAGGCGTGGCATTGTCGGCGCTGGCGCACGCATTGGCGTGAATATAGGCGCAAGGCATGGCGCCAAGCGGTGCTGGTGACGGGCTTAGCAAGCGCTGGCACACGCATTCATGCGCCAAGGGGGCTGACGCGGGATTTGGCTTCGCTTGGCATGCCTTGGCTATCATTCCAGAATATTTGGCCATTTAGGAGTTTGCTTTTGACACAGATTTTGGCACATTTTGGCACGGTTTAGCTTGAGTTTTGGGCCTCCATGCCTTAGCTAGAATTCAAATCATTGAGCCACCTATGAAAAGAGAATTTTGAACATAAAAACCCAAGAATTACACCTAGCCTCAAATTAATTGAACCCATTTAACCAAATTAAGTATAAAATCAAAAAGAAACACGAAAAACAACGAAATGACAAAACAAATGAATAACCTAACAAAAACTTGACACAAAACTACTAAAAACAATATAAAACCCTAATTAAAAATACGAGAAAAACACCACAATTACATGCAAAATAACTACCCCACACTTATCGGTTTATTCGTCCCCGAACAACGAAAAGAATCGAGAATGTACATGCGATGAACATTATGCAAAAAAAAAATCCATGTGCTTATCCTAATTAATATGATGAAAGTATCAACGTAAGCTCGTTATCACCAAGCATTGCTCGTATTACTCTTTCTCAAATGAAGACCGAGTCGATGCCTTCCTCACAAATGGAATTTTGAGGGTGTTCGTTCAATTCACTCAAGTGTGTTTTTATATAGGACCTGTATACGCTCAAGTCGGACAATGCATGCTGATTAGCACATATTTTTCCTTGTTCTTATTAGCTTTTTAGTTCGTTTTTATATTTGTTTTTGGTATAAGTTAGATAGTTTAAGCGTAATTCCGTATTTTTATACTTCCAGCTTATTTTACCGTATTTGATCGTAATAAGTAAGAATAGGTGATTATTCGTTGTTTTTCACCTTGCAGCTAAGTAAACGGAAGAGTTCAACGCATAAATGGATGAATTCTAATGTTCGAGAATCAAGAACGAGCTTCCTGGTGAAAGAGTAGGATAAAGATCGAGAGAACAAGACGTGCAGCAAGCTGCGTTGATCGACACAGGCGTCGACGCTTCGTCGATGCGACTCTGCCCACGTCGGTCGACACTAGGTCGAAGCCAAGACGACGTAACTCTCTGAAGCGTCGATCCAAGGTGGGTCCGTCGACGCACAAGTCGACGTAACTCTCTGAAGCGTCGATTCATGACCGCGTCGGTCGACGCCCATGCCCTGTCAATGCGAGCGCACCAGACACGTTGACGCCGAGCCCCAGCTCACGTTGACCGACACGACGTCAACGTGACGGCCCAGATACGGATTTTAGGGTTTCTTATGCTCCAAGCCAAGGGAAAACTATAAAAGCCCTTCTCCAAGTCCGTCCCAAACACACAGGATACACCACTACGACCCTATATACGCTCCTTCAACTCTTAACCAACGCACCTTACATTCCATAACAACGTCGAGGATCAATATCGAAGAATCAAGTGTCAAAAATTCCGAGCACAACCCGTTAGTTTGTGATTCGATTCTCGGCCAAGATTCGCGCAACCTCTCCGGATTAGATGGAGATTTTACTGCAATTCTTAGTTTAAATAAGTATTCTAAACTCTTTATTTGCTTTCGTAGTTTAATTTATGCAATTAAGTAGTTGCTTTTCAATTATTGTTCTTGAATTATTTTATGCTTCAAACCCTAGAAACTACAGTTATTCGGATTCGTAATCTTAATTTAATTGATGCTTGGTTTTTGTTCATGCTAGATAATTCATTCCGTTTATCTTGTGCTTTAGATGATTGGTTTTCGGTTATGCTAGTTGATCATGCTTGAGTACTTAGATTAATTCTTAAATTTACACGTTCTAGTTGCTAAATTAGGCTACATAGTTTTAATTAATATTCATGCATTTTAATTCTTTAAGTAATCAAAACAATCAACCCCCCCCCCCCCCCCCCAATTTGTATAAGTTACTTGCAATTGAACAAACTATTTGAGATTCCAATTTTATGTTCCTCGAGAGACGACTCGAGTCAACTTTGCCATCATACACGCGACCCCATTCTCTTGCGGGCAAGCTATTGAATTACTACAAAATTTTATAAGTAGGCAACACAAAAGCTTGAATCAAAAATTGGCGTCGTTGCTGGGGAACATAGCAAAGGTTACAATAATGTGTTTGTTTATTTTATTTTTAGTTGTCTATTTGTATAATTATTTTCTCTAGTCGATGCGTTTAATTTGTTGTTGAGTGTATGCAAGGTCGAAGATCACTTAGACCCGAACTTGCACCATTCATCAACAATATCTATCGTTCCAATCAAACGAGACCTCCTTACATATCCGAAAGAGGATCGTCTGCCACCACTGATTTCGTTTGTGATTCGGTTCCTCAAACGATGTGGAGGCTAAACAATCCTGTCCACAACAACGAAAACGATCAACCACCAAGGAGTCCACCTATACGACAAAGAAACAAATACGGGAGTGAACCTATTCACCCCAACGGACCGGCGCAACCTCGAGAGTACTGGGAAAATACTCAACGGAATATGATGGACCAGAATGAAGGACGACGAGGAGGAAATAGAAATCGTCACCACCATGACCAAGATGACTATTTTGAGAGATCGTACCATGGAGACGAGCAGGTTGACGACTGGCTAGCCAATAACCACTACAATGAGAGGAACGAGCACGATAAAAACTACACGAGGCCCAATAATCAACAGAGACACCAACGGGTGGCACGCAAGCCAAGACAAAGAGAGTTCACGAATCCTCAAGTGGGTCCCTATAGTTCTGCCATTGTGTTGGGTAGAACTGTAAGAGACTTCGAGCTGAAACCTCATATAATCAACAACCTCCCGACATTTCATGGCCTCGCCAACGAAGACCCACTGACTTTTCTCAAGGAATTTTATGCTGAAGTTAGTAGGATTCCATCTCCGGGACTTCACCCCGAAGACCTTCAAATGGTGTGTTTTCCAAGCTGCATGAAGGATAAAGCCAAATCTTGGCTACTGTCACTAGAACCGAGATCTCTGATCGACTGGCCCAGGTTAGCGATGAATTCGTAAATCAGTATACTCAGCACAGACGACGGGCCACATTAGGAGACAAATAGCTAAACTTTTTCCAGCAAGATGGGGAGTTGCTTCACGAGGCATGGGAACGTCTCAAATCATTGTTTCAAGCTTGCCCACATCATCACAATTCTCCGGGAATGGTAAATCAATTGTTCTACGAAGGGCTTTTGGACTCCTATAAAAATAACGTAGAAGTAGCTGCTGGAGGAGATTTTGGATACTCGACAGCAACATAGGCCAATCAACTATTTGAGAAGATAAGAGAGGAGTCGAGGTAAATGAGCTCTCGACCACGAAAGATAAGAGTTAACAAAGCAAATGAGGTACCAAGCAACGAGACCGTTGGGACGTGCAAAAGCTATGGAGAGCAGGGGCATTTGGCAGACACATGCACAGTGGTGTGCTATGACAAATGTGAAGATGAGGCAAACGCCATCAAAGATCAAATGCGCCACCAAGACCTTCCAACTTATGAGCACATACCTCCAACGAAATTCAACGCGCAACGTAATTCTCCTTACTTAAAATGGGGGCCAGGGAATCCATATTTTGCCCCCGCACAAACTGATTCACCACCACCACCAAACAAACCGCCACCATCGGGGCCAACACTTACTCCGATACATCCAAATGATCAACTGTTAATTTGGCAGCAGAACCAAGTCAGCGAGACAAACAGAAATAGAGATTGACTCGCCAATCTAACTATGTAAGTTAATAAGCAGGGAGAAGTTCAGAGTGGCCTCTCCAAAAGTGTGAAGAATTTAGAAAAAGTCATGGGCCAAATGGCAAATTCTATGGCGAAGGCGTAGAACGAGAAAGGAAAATTGTCGAGCCAACCAGAGCAAGCTTCAGTTGTCCATATCTTACGAAGCGGAAAGAAGGTAGATAATGGAATCGAGGAAAAGGAAGAGGAGAGCACGGAAATCCCAACTACGGAATCACCAAAGGATGACGACCCTAAACCGGTGGACCAAATTCATAAGTCACCAAATCCTTATATTCCGGGTTCATAAAAGGGAAGCTTCCAAATCCACCCACCATAGTCGATGACTCCACCCAATCTCCAAATCAACAACCAAGGCAGCTAGCACCTACTATTTGAGACAAAGTTCCCTTTCCGAGTCATCTACGCCCAGCCAAAGAAAACAAAAAGTTCGTGGAACTCTACAATCTGCTGAAGAACGTTAACTTTAATCTCCCTCCTTTGGACGTAATCAAGACGATGCCCGCGTACGTTAAATTTTTCAAGAATTAGTCGCGAGGGAACGGCGAATGAAGATGACTCAACGAGTATAATTAACCAAGGAAGTGAGCACCATTTGCAAGGGTCCGCTACCCAAAAAGGAGAGAGACCCCAGGAGTTTTTGCATAACCATCACTTTAGGAAATGGGCAAACGGCACGTGGAATGCTCGACCTTGGAGCAGGAATTAATTTGATGTCGTATTCACTTTATAAGGAATTCAACTTAGGGACAATGAGGCCAACGATGATGCGACTACAATTAGCGGATCGATCAATTAGACAACCACTTGGAATAGTTGAAGATGTTTTAGTTCAAGTCGTCGAGCTTGTGATTCCAGTCGATTTTATCATACTTGATGTCGGCGAAGTTCCAAAAGAAGGCACGGAGCATACTATTTTGCTCGGTTGACCATTCATGTCCACTTCTCATACGCTGATTGACGTGCACAAGGGAAGGATGACCCTATCCGTTCTGGGTGAGACAGTCACATTTTTGCTTAAAGATATCCACAACACTCCTTCTCCGTACATGAACGAAGATTTCTCGTTTGTCGATCCTATTGCTTCTTTTATTCACAAGCTAAAAGGGATCACTGTGCTAGATGAGTTAAGTGTCGAGGATGACACAGAATTTTTAAATAGGGTGGCAGAGATGCTGGAAATAGACTTGAACGAATTCAACGAAGATTATGAAGAAGTTGAAGATTTTGATGAGGAATTGTGTGAAATAGCTAATGCACCCGAACTTGGTCCGAAAGTGGATTTGAAACCACTGCCAAGCCATTTGAAGTATGTTTTCCTCGAGCCCAACGAAACGAAGCCCGTCATCATATATTCAGCATTGACGGAACACGAAGAAAAAGAATTAATTGCGGTGCTAAGTATCCACAAAGAGGCAATAGGATGGAGCATCGGCGACATCAAATGGATAATCCATGTTACTTGTATGCACCAAATTGAACTAGAACCCGACGCCAGGCCTGTTAGGGACAGTCAATGAAGACTGACACCAACACTTTATGAGGTGGTCAAAAAGGAAATATTTAAGCTTAAAGACGAAGGAATTATTTTCGCCATTTCTGACAGCAAGTGGGTGAGCCCAATTCATGTGGTTCCGAAGAAAGGATGCATCACCATCACCGAAAATGACAAGGGCGAGATAGTTCCAACACAATTGATGACTGAATGGCGTATGTGTATCGATTATAGGAAGTTAAATGCAGCAACTCGCAAGGATCACTTTCCTCTGCCGTTCATAGACTAACTTCTCGACAAGCTTGCTGGACACGAGTTCTATTTCTTCTTGGATGGCCTTTTGGGCTATTACCAATTAGCCATCGCTCTGGAAGATCAAAGCAAGACAGTTTTCACATGCTCTTTTGGCACGTTTGCCTTTCGAAGAATGCCCTTTGGTTTGTGCAACGCACCAGTGACTTTTCAAAGGTGCATGCTCTCAATTTTTAGTGATTCTTTTGATGATTTTCTTAAAGTATTCATGGATGATTTCTCGATTTCTGGGTCATCTTTTAAAAATTGTTTATCCAACTTGTCTAGAGTTTTAGAACGTTGCATTAAGAAGAATCTAACTTTGAGTTGGGAGAAATCCCATTTTATGGTAAAAAGTTGCACTGTTCTAGGCCATGTTGTCTCTAAAAAGGGGTTGGAGGTTGATAAAGCAAAAGTTGATGTAATTGAAACCCTCCCTCCCCCTTGAGATGTTAAGGAAATTAGGAGTTTTCTTGGTCATGCAGGTTTTTATAGACGTTTTATTAAAAAAAATTCAAAAATAAGTCGTCTTGCAAACTGTTGACTTTAGAAATGTATGAAGGCTTTTAATGAGCTAAAAGAGAGTCTCACTTCTGCCCCTGTAGTTGTTGATCCTGATTGGACCCTACCCTTTGAAATTATGTGCGATGACTCTAATGAGGCGGTGGTGTCCGTTTTAGGACAATGTGTGGATATATTGCTTAGGGTTATTTATTATGCTAGTTATATGCTAACCGATGCCCAACGTAATTACACCACAACTGAAAAGGAATTATTGGCAGTTGTGTTTTCGCTTGATGAATTTAGATCGTATATAGTTGGAGCCAAAGTAATTATACATACGGATCACGCTGCATTACATCATTTATTTTCTAAACCCCAAAGTAAACCACGTCTCATTAGGTGGATTTTATTGCTACACGAATTTGATGCGGAAATTAAAGATAGACGAGGTTGTGAAAATGTTGTAGCTGATCATTTATCTAGAATGATAATTGAGGAGAACGAGGGCGAGAAATTTATAATTAACGATCTATTCCCTAATGATAATATTTTTAATTTGGAGCAGTTAATTAGTCCTTGGTATGCTGATATTGTGAATTATCTTGCTTGAAAAATTATACCAAACCATTTATCCTACCAAGAACGGAAGAGATTTTTGAGTAAATGCAGAGATTACTTTTGGGATGACCCCTATGTGTTCAAACGCTGCAAGGATGCACTAAACAAAGGTGCGTTCCAAACGATGAAATGGGGAGCATTCTGCAATTCTGCCATGACCATGGAGGGCATTCTGGAGCTCAAAAGACGGCATTTAAGGTGTTACAAGTTGGATTCTATTGGCGAAGTTTATTTGCCGATGCATTAGAGTATTGAAAAACGTGTGACAACTGCCAACGAACCGGCAACATAGGAAAACGAGACGAAATGCCGCAAGTACCTAACCAAGTGGTAGAGATTTTCGATGTATGGGGAATAGATTTTATGGGACCCTTTCCTAAAAGTGGAGGTTTCGAGTATATTTTGGTCGGTTTCGACTATGTATCCAAATGGGTGGAAGCAATCCCTGCTCGAAGAGCTTATGCAGAAGTCGTTCTTAAATTCCTCCAAGAAAATATTTTTAGTAGATTCGGAGTGCTGAAATCAATTATAAGTGATGGAGGAAACCATTTTTGCAACTGAGCATTTGTGAGGCTGATGATGAAATATGGGGTCCGACACAAGGTAGCTACACCCTACCACCCTCAAACGTCTGGACAAGTCGAAATGAGCAATCGTCAACTAAAAGCTATTCTCGAGAAGACAGTTGGACCAATTCAGAAGGATTGGGCAGTTAAACTTGTCGACACACTGTGGGCATATCGAACAGCCTATAAGACAGTGCTTGGTGTGAGTCCTTTTCGACTCATCTATGGGAAGGCGTGTTATTTGCCCATTGAGCTGGAGAACCGAGCTAGTTGGGCCATTCACAAGTTAAACATGAACTATGATGAGGCGGGCGAGTATAGGAAGTTGGAGTTGACTGATCTTGAAGAAATAAGAAACGAGTCCTATGATGATGCATGGAGGCAAAAGAAGATGACGAAAACCTGCCATGATCGGAAACTCGTTAACAAGCATTTGGAGGTCGGTAAGTTGGCTCTGGTCTATAACTCGAGATTGAAACTTTTTACAGGAAATTTAAAGTCAAGATGGAGTGGCCCGTTTATGATTAAAGAAATCAATGAGTTCGGAGCGGTCACACTCTACGACGAAAAATGAGACGTAACGTTTCAAGTTAACGGACACCGAGTTAAATTATATCGTGACGGAGAAGCAACGAGTCAAGATCACGAGATGTTGAAGATAGTGGACCCACCTCCAATTACAAATTAACCGCAAAAACTTGCGTCGAGCAAGCGACGTTAAAAGATGCACTTCTTGGGAGGCAACCCAAGCTATTTTATTTTCTAACCTTTGTATTTCTTTTTAGTTATTTCTTTCTTTTCCTATTTTCGTGTATTTTATGCTTATGAAACATGATTTATGTTGTCAAGGAGAGATCAATTCACTAAACGAAAAGCAGAAAATTCATGTTGGTGGCCAACACGCAGTCGCGTCGCGTGCGTCGACCGGTTGCGCAAAATTTAGAAGTTTTGGGCTACAATTTTTGGGAGTTTTATTCCCAATAGGTAAGTGATTTTATGGGAGTATTTTGCATGAAATTTTGCTGGTTTTGGGGTCAAGATCTATTACCTTAAGAGAGTTCTAAATAGATTAGGAAACTTAATATCTCTTCCCTTATTTATAATTTGGGTGAATCTAGAACTCCTATTTTCAAGAGCTTTTGATTCCTATATAAACCAAACCCCTTACACTATTTATTTCATTATTCTCTTGTGTTCTAAGCCCCCCCATAACAAATATAATTTAATTCTCCAAGCCTTTCAACACCATGAGGCCAATTCCACAAGAAACCAACAACCATGAAAATAGGTGGATGTTGAGGAAGGAGCATAAGGAGGAATTGGACCAGCTGAAAGTTGAGATCGAGAAGATGAAGGCGAGGGTTGGTGATTGTCATATAGACGAGGTCCATTATACCCTCCAAATCGATGCTTTGAAGGATCAATTGAGGAGAGCGGAAGAAATAAACGAAGGGTTGAGGGAAATGAATCTCCAACTAAGGGGCACCATCAGAGAATTGAGGGGAATTGAGCGTGATCTCAAGGAAAGCAAGGAGTATTCCGAGGAGCGTGACATGACCCTAGACGAGGTTCACGACGAACTTCTTTTGGCTAGAGAGACAATTACGAAATTATCCAAGCAAAACAATGATATGGTGTGGGGCGAAACTGAGTTTGCAGGTGAGATCGCGCTTAAGGACAAACACCTCGAAGAGAAAGAAGCCGAAATACATGACTTGGTGATGGATGGGTTTACCCTCATACGAGAGAATAACGGCATCCAAGAGGAGAAATTCGTGCTCTTATGCCGAATTGAGGAGTTAGAGGCCCAAATCAAAGATCTAAAAGAGGGGAACGCGGCAAATGAATGGAACATTAAATACTGGAAGTAGTGTTTGGATGAAGCTAACAAGAAGATTGCCACACTAGAGAACTTGCGCAAGGGATCCCCTTAGATTCGTATGACTTGCCACTAGCTATTTATTTAAGTTTTTCCATTATCGAGTCATATGATTGTCCTCCTACTCTATCCTGTTTATTTTATCGCAATTTCAATTTTATTCCGTTGTTTAAGTGTTTCGAATCAGTATTAATAAAAGTTTTATTTTTCGTACGCCCTTGTCTTTTACATATTTCTTTGTCCCATGGACGTTTTTTATTTTTCTTGAGAGAATGTGCAGTTATCCATGGTTATAAATCATTTAGCGGAGAGGTTAACCGCTGGGAAACAAAGTGACACTGACATGCACGTTGGTCGACGCCACCTGCTCTCGGCGTCGACGCTAGGCAGGAAGCGCACGGTGCTCGGCGGCCATCGACGGCGTCAATGGTGCACATCGGTCGTCGCATTCAGGCACTAACCGGCGGTCATCCCTGATTCGTTGGATGGACAATGGCTCTTGCTCCACCATTTGCTGAGGGGCCGTAGCAGCAATTTACTGTGTGTAACACCCATGCATCAATTGCATATTTTCATATTTTCATATTTTTATTTATCATTGTGCATTAGAAATATGATCCTAGTCCCAAGCTCGTCGCCATAAACGAATTTTCTATTTTAATTTTTAAAGAATCTAAGAATTCTATTTAAAACGAATATATAGTTCGTTTTCAATTAAAAATTTTATTAAAAACTTTAAAGAAAACAATTAAAATTATTTATTAATTTATTTACTTAAATTATAATTCTCAACTTTTAATAAACTATTATAATTATTGAAAATTTATTCATTTATCTAAATTACTATTGAGTCGGCTATGAAATTATTCGGTTAATCTATTGGGTCGTTATTAATTATTTTTGATTTTCGGATTTCAAACTAAGCCCATTGAAACAAGCCCAAGCCCACTAAAACCCTAACCTTTCCAAAAATATTTCCATCCTTGGTTTAAAAGCAAAGTGCCAACCTTATCCACCCCAACTCTCCTTGTCTTCACGTCTACAGCCACAACACCTACTCACTTCCTTCACAAAAACAACTTCAAAACCTACCAACTTTTATTCAAATTTTCTGCATACAACAAGCAGCAACAAAAGTCGAATGAAACAAAATCTAAAGGCAAACAGGTAAAGTATTGTATCTTTTTAATTCATATCCTACAGCTTCCCAAATCAAAAACAGAACATCCCCAAAACAAACTCTTTTTTCCCGGCTGCAAAATAACCACCGGTAGCCGCCACTTTCCAGTCTCCTTTGTCGTAAACCATAGCCACCAAACTCAACTTCTTCGTCTCCAAGCGAAAACCCATTTTTTTCCACAACCCCCACGTCAAATCACAACTGGATCGCCAACCCAACCAGCCCGTACGCCAACCTGCCTGAAACGGAAGCCACGCTGGACAACTACCGGCCCGAACAACCAAGATCCCAAACCACCGTCTCCAAGTCGTGGCCCGAAACCAAACCATCCCTACCGCCCAACTTCCAGACCCGCGACCTTTTTCTAAGGCCCGGATCGCCACCCACCACCACCAAACCCAACTTAGCGAAACCCACAGCCCGAGCCCGCCTCGCCGACTCCCCCATAGCAGCTGTCGAAGCCGCTGCCACCGTGGATGTCCACCGTGCCTGAAACTCACGAGACCCTGCTCCTGCCCGTGCGAGACCCGAGAGCCACCACTATCTCCTCCGGCACACCCTCTGGCCCATAACCCCGTCACCGCCGACGAATCGTGCCACCACGTTGACGCCGAAGAAGGCGGAGAGCCGCCGAGACCGACCCGAGTGCCGCTGCTGTCGCTGCCGCCGTTCGCCGTCGATTTCAGAAAAGGGGGAGAGGGGCGTTGCCTCGCCGGATGCTGCCAGACACCGCCGCCTTACCAGCTCTTCACCGTTCGCCGACAATCGATGGAGTGCGAAGGGGTGGCCGTCCGATCGGCCATTACTGCACCGAATTCTGGACGAGGGAGAAGAAAGGAGAAGGAGGAAAAGAAACGGGACGGGGCGGATGAATGAAGGAGATTAGGGCCTGAAAAACCCTTTTTATTCCAGCCCCACTTTCCAAAAATATCCAATTGACCCTCCAACTTTTTAGCCCTTTTCAATTTGACCCTAAATTTTCTAATTTTATTCAATTGAATCCCTAGACTTTGCCATCCATTACCAATTAACCCCTAAGTTGCTGAAATTTGTTCGATTGAGCCCCCAATTGGTCCAAACCCTCAATTTTGACCCTCCGACTTTCGAAAACTTCGATCCAACCAAATAAAACTTATTAAATTTCAATTGAATCCATTATTATTATTTTAATATTATATTATGTATTTTAAATAAATAAATAAATAAATATATTATATATTAATATTTTAAAAATTATTTAATTATATATATACTAATTAAGTATATTTTTCAAATGATTAGGTGACGATGAACTCGGGACATAGGAATCAACCACGTGCATTCAATCGATTTATTTCACGACTTCATTCGAGGTAGGGGACCACTGACTTACCTATGTTAAATTTTATGTACTCAAATTTATGTGCTATGTGTATCATGCGATTCTATATTTCCAAAAACTAATATAGTCGTAGACCAAATGTGTCTGTGACCGGGGAAAAGGGTCATCGGGTATATCCCGGCGTGCTATAACCACGAATTAAAACCAGAGACCAAATGTGTCTGTGACCGGGGAAAAGGGTCATCGGGTATATCCCGACGCGTTTTAGCTGCAGTCAACTTATTTTCTACGATAAAACTATGAATTCTATGATCGATTGTACTATTTGTGAGTTGTATGATTTTGCATTGGTTAAGTCAGTGTAACTATTGAGTACGTTGAACTCATCCCAAATCAACGATGTTTTTTTTTCAGGTACAAACGAGAATATCGAGTGAATGGGAAATGAGGAAGGAATAGGGATACTCGTTATCCGTTTTGTTTAGTATGTTTTCAAAAGAATGTGGAACTAGAGTACTTTAGCTATCGTTTTCCACTGATAGCAATTTGTTTTTATTGTTTTAAATATTCCGCTGCGTAAACTTGATCATTTTGAAATTATGAATTTTTATAATGTTATTGTTATGAAACTCGACATTTATTTGTGACGCCAAGATTTTTTTGAATTATTTTAAAAATGTAAATCTAAATCGGGGCCGTTACACTATGTTTTATTATTGTTGATGAACTTTATTTACTTTTATTATTTCTTTTTCATTTATTTGTTATTTGTTGTATTTTGGATGTTTTGTTTCAAGGACAAATCAATCACAAGACGCTGGATACTGGAAATTACACGACTTCAATTGGGGAAATTCGACCATCAAATTCCAGGGACATTTTTCCTACTCCTATCCTCTTTTGATTCATATATTTTATGGCAATCAGGGGATTGCCGAGTTTTAGAGGGGGGGGGGGGGGTATGGTGGAGTATGATTGAAAATTGTGTGCAATTTAAAATTTTACGTGTGATTGATTGATATTTCTTCGCTTAATTGTGTTTGTATGGCATGCCTGTCAAAGTTAGCTAAGTATGATTTGATGTTCTTGTCTTTTGAGCGTGTATAAGTGCATAAATTTTTCAAAATTTATTATTGTAAAATGGTACTTGGACGCAATTGATTTCGCAAAACCTTAAAAGCAGCGTCAATTCAAAACTTTTCATGCAAAAAGCCGGCGAGTAGCCTGAGTGATTATCATCTTTGCATGTGCTTAAATGAGTTCTGTTTTGATATCTCTTTGAAATTGTTGTGTGTAGCTAGCTTTGAATATGACGATAAGGCATAGAAAAAAAAACCCCTTATTCCAGCCATATTCATATACATTAGCCACTATAAATTCCAAATGAGCCCCTCGTAGCCAAATAATCCATGCCTATAGCTATGAGTGTTCTTGAATCGACCCCTACAACCCATTAAAAGCGTGGGGTAGGAGTTCGTTAATTTTTACTGATTATTAGGGTTTTGGGAATTTTATTAGAAATTTATGATTTTATGAACTTTTGTAAGATCACCATCCAAAAAAAAAAAATATGAATGACCCCATAAACAAAGACTAAAAGAGGGATTAATAAAAAAAGAAAAAAAAAAAGAAGGATGGTGAATCTTGGTTAATCGTGTTACCTATGCGCTTTATAAAGGCTCGAGTTCTTATGAAGCCTAATGTTTAAAAGGCAAAGTTTTGAGTTGTAATAAGAAAGCACTAATAAGCTTCAATTGTATTTAAGTGGTTTACGCTACAAGTCGGTTTTTGGGTTACGAGTTGAGAAATAGCCTATGTTTGAAGGCTACGATATGAGTGTTTAGTGAGGTTTTCTTTTTCAACGAGGTGAAGAAAATTGCTTCGTGATTAGTTTAGGTTGAGTGAGTTATTGATCATGTTAGATCGTGAGTTAGCCACACGACTTATATTCCATACCCGTCCAAAGAGCCTTACATTACAACCCGAAAAGACCTTTTCCGATTCTTTGTTGGTTACACACTTAAATGCGATGGACAAGTTTTTGATTTTCGGTACTTGTTTATTGTGCATGTATTGGTATGATTTGAGCGTATACACATCCCATGCAGAAAATACTTGAGTGCTTTGAGCGTACACCCTATATATTATCCTTTAGAGGATGCATGAATTTGATTTTGGAGCAACAATGTAATAAGGGTGGAGTGTTTGAGGTCGCGTCACATTTATCTATATTTTCAAAATTATCTATGTAGCATCCCACGACTCATTGCTTGGACTGATTTTCATTCTTGCAATACTTTGAATCTATCGTTCATTCGAGGACGAACAAACCAATAAGTGTGGGGTAGTTAATTAACACATATTTGTCCTTGTTCTTATTAGCTTTTAGTTTGTTTTTCTATTTGTTTTTGGTATAAGTTGGATAGTTTAAGCGTAATTCCGTATTTTTATACTTCCAGCTTATTTTGATCGTAATAAGTAAGAATAGGTGATTATTCGTTGTTTTTCACCTTACAGCTAAGTAACCGAAAGAGTTCAACGCATAAATGGATGAGTTTTGATGTTCGAGAATCGAGAACGAGCTTCCCGGTGAAAGAGTATGAGAATAATCGAGAGAACAAGACGTGCAGCAAGCTGCGTCGATCGACACAGGCGTCGACGCTTCATTGATGCGACTCTGCCCACGTCGGTCGATACTAGGTCGACGCCAAGATGACGTAACTCTCTGAAGCGTCGATCCAAGGTGGGTCCGTCGACGCACAAGTCGACGTAACTCTCTGAAGCGTCGATTCATGACCGCGTCGGTCGACGCCCATGCCCTGTCGACGCGAGCGCCCATACGTGTTGACGCCGAGTCCCAGCTCACGTCGACCGACACGACGTCAACGTGACGGCCCAGATACGGATTTTAGGGTTTCTTATGCTCCAAGCCAAGGGAAAACTATAAAAGCCCTTCTCCAAGTCCGACCCAAACACACAGGATACATCACTACGACCCTACTTACGCTCCTTCAGCTCTTAACCAACGCACCTTACATTCCATAACAACGTCGAGGATCAATATCAAAGAATCAAGTGTCAAAAATTCCGAGCATAACCCGTTAGTTTGTGATTCGATTCTCGGCCAAGATTCGCGCAACCTCTCCGGATTAGCTGGAGATTTTACTGCAATTCTTAGTTTAAATAAGTATTCTAAACTCTTTATTTGCTTTCGTAGTTTAATTTATGCAATTAAGTAGTTGCTTTTCAATTATTGTTCTTGAATTATTTTATGCTTCAAACCCTAGAAACTACTGTTATTCGTATTCGTAATCTTAGTTTAATTGATGCTTGGTTATTGTTCATGCTAGATAATTCATTCCGTTTATCTTGTGCTTTAGATGATTGCTTTTCGATTATGCTAGTTAATCATGCTTGAGTTATATTAATTCTTGAATTTACATGTTCTAGTTGCTAAATTAGACTACATAGTTTTTAATTAATATTCATGCGTTTTAATTCTTTTAAGTAATCAAAACAATCAACCACCCCCCACCCCCCCACCCCGCAATATGTATAAGTTACTTGCAATTGAACAAACTATTTGAGATTCCGATTGTATGTTCCTCGAGAGACGACTCGAGTGAACTTTGCCATTTTACACGTGACCTCATTCTCTTGTGTGCAAACTATTGAATTACTGACAAAAATTTATAAGTAGGCAACACAAAGGCTTGAATCACATCCACCTCGTCAAGATTTCACAAATTAGAAATTCAAAATTTCCCATTGTACATGACCTAACAAGAATCGAAAGTGGTCTTTATTTCGGGTTGTAATGTTAGCTCTTTGGTAAGGTATGGCATATTTGGATATAGTGGCTAACACACGATCAAACGTGATCAATAACACACGAAACCCTAATTTCTAGAACCCGAAGCTTATGTTCTCTTTACCCTTCCCAAGCTACCAAACCTTCATTCAAAACCCTTTCGTACACTCACAAACTTTTCCGACTTTATTTCAAAACACTTAGAAGCTTTTTGAATTTACTTATTTTTACTAAACTTAGCCTTTTTAATCATTAGGCTCTTCACTTAAACGCACGCTTTATCACTTTTCGTGATTTGTGTTGGAGTTTATTTGTTGATCTCCTTTTTTTTATTCTTTTTTTGTATGTATAAGAAACTCGAACTCGAAACCCACAATTGATTTTCCACACATTTCTAGTCAACTAACAGCATACTCTCTCTTTCCTCATAAATTATGAAGATATACCGCATATCGACCAACTGCTTGATTCAACTTCAGGCTGCGAGTTGTTAAGCATGATGGACGCATCGCAGGGATACCATGAAATCCCATTGGCAAAAGAAGACCAGCCCAAGTTGAGCTTTTTCACCTCTACAGGTACATACTATTTTGTTTCTATGCCGTTTGGGTTGAAGAATGCAGGGGAGACCTATCAAAAGTTGGTGGACAAGATATTCAGAGATCTGTTGGGGTCCACCATGCAGGTCTATGTGATGATATATTGGTGCAAAGTAAAAGGGCAGACTCACATGTGGAGGATCTACGGAAAGCTTTTGCCATACTAAGGCAATATGGCATGCGTCTTAACTCGAAGAAGTGCGCGTTTGGAGTGCGATCAAGTAAATTCTTGGGATATATGGTGACAGAGCAAGGTATTGAGGTGAATATTGAGAAGGTGCGAGCTGTTATGGAGATGCCCCATCCCAGATAGTGCGAGACGTGCAGGTATTAAAAGGTCATATTGCAGGGCTTAGTCGTTTTATTTCCAGGTCGACAGAGAAGGGTGTCCCCTTCTTCAGAAAGTTGAGGAAGGGATCCAAGTTTAAATGGACAGCAAAGGTAGTAGAAGCTTTTGACAAGATCAAAGAGTACCTATCTGAAATCCCATTATTAAATAAACCAATACTGGGTGAAGATTTGATTTTATACATATCTGTTGGTGAGGTCGCGGTAAGCTCGATACTTGTCAGGGAGGATGCAGGTGTGCAAAAACCTATCTATTATATCAGTAGGATGCTGAGGGGAGCAGAGTTGAACTACTCAGAGATGGAAAAGGGGGGATTTGCATTGATTTATACGGCGAGGAAGCTTTGTCCTTATTTTCTAGGCCACAAGGTTAAGGTATGGACAAACTTAGACCTCAAGCAGGTTTTGAGTAATCCCAATGTATCAGAGCGACTGGTGGAGTGGGCGGTCAAGCTCATCAAATACAATGTGGTATATGAGCCCAGGACAGATATTAAGGCACAGTTGTCAGTTGATTTCCTTCAAGAGATGGTACGCTTGGCAGAGCATGAGGAAGAGCAGAAAGCATGGCTATTACATACAGATGGATCAACTATGGCATCAGGAGCTGGGCTAGGGATTATTTTGACTAGTCCTGAAGGAGAGAACTTCAATTTTTAATCAAGATGGGATTTAAGACCTCTAAAAATTAGGCAGAGCATAAAAAAGGCAAGCGACCTGGGAGCACGGCGAATTCAGGCTTATACAGACTCTCAACTGGTAGCTCGCCAGTATGACGGGTCTTTTGAAGCAAGAGAAGAACGCATGCAGGAATATCTAAAGAAACTCAAAGAAGCCGTAGTTCAATTCAAGTAATTTAAACTAGAACATTTACACGAGCTGATAACATTCGGGTAGATCATCTCACCAAGATGGCTGGAACATTGGGTACTTGTGATACAAGAAGGGTCACCTTAATGGAGTTAGCGCATAGAAGTATGGAAAAGGGGAAGGAGATTATGGAGATAGATGAAAGAGGAGATTGGCAGGCACCGATTCAGGAGGCTCTCGATAAGGTGGTCACTGGGAATATACAGTTATCCACTAAAGAAGCCAGGATGGCAGCGCACTTTTATTTAATGAATGGGGACTTATACAAGAGGTCTCACTTTAGCACGTACTTGAAGTGCTTGTCAAAGGAGGAAGGATTGGAGGTACTATGGGAGATACATGAAGGATATTGTGGAGATCATGCGAGAAGCAGAGCATTGGTTGGAATAGCTTTGCGAGATGGGTTTTTTTAGTTGGGGATGAAGATTATGGCAGGCGAGCTCATTAGGACTTGCATAAAGTGTCAGATGCATGCACCTATTATTCACGTGCTAGTAGAATATATGATGGTAATGAGCTCGCCCTGCCCATTTGCACAATGGAGAATCGACATTGTGGGGCCCTTTCCAAGGACGCCTTGCAAGAAACTCCACTTGGTGGTCGCGATGGACTACTTTACAAAGTGGGTGGAGGTCAAGACTGTGACGGGCAATGGCGAGTAGAACATCATCAATTTTATTTTTAACAGCATTCTTTGCAGGTATGGTGTTTTGCATGTAATTGTTGTGTTTTTCTTCGTGTTTTTAGATAGATTTTTTATATTGATTTTAGTAGTTTGGAGTCGTTTTTAGTTAATTTTCTAGGTTGTTTTTCTTATTTTATTATCTTTCGTGTTTCTTCTTGATTTTATATTTTAATGGATTAATTGGTTCAATTACCTTGAGGTTTGGTGAAATTCTTGGGTTTTTATGTTTAAAATTCCTATTTTTAAAGGTGGAGATGCTCTTTCCATCCATGCTTTCAATTTTAGTCAATTTGCTTTATTTGAGTTTTTATGCATAGTTGTACCTTGTGCTTGCA
>BMAC01000936.1:0-29689 GCA_014905375.1 Phtheirospermum japonicum
TCTTAGCCACAAAGTTTGAAATCCAGCCAAAGATGTTGCGATATATTCCGCTTCAGTAGTAGAGAGTGCCACGATAGGTTGCTTCTTTGAGGGCCATGAGATTGCTCCGCTTCCCTAATTAAACACGTAACCGGAAGTACTTCTAGAATTATCAATATTTCCTCCAAGGTCTCTACCAGTGTAACCAATGAGTTTCACAAGTACACTAGCATCATAAAAAATACCATAATCAATAATACCTTTAACATAACGAAGAGCTCTTTTTGCTGCCTCCCAATGATTTGAATACGATTTCTCCATAAACCTATCAATCAGACTTACAGCCAACATAATGTTAAGCCTTGTTGCGGTAAGATACATCAAGATTCCGAAACATTGTTGTATTAACAAGCCTTCCTTCACCTTGTTATCTTAGCTTTAAACCAGTAATACACGTGGTTGAAATAGGATTCGCTTTCTCCATTGTGATTTTTTTCAAAATCTCATGTGCATATTTCTCTTGTGAAATAAAGATCCATTCAATAGTTTGTTGAAGATTTATTCCAACTAAATGATGTAATTTTACCAAGTCAGTCATCTTGAATGCATCTATCATTGATTTCTTAAAATCAAACACCATCTCCAAATTATTCTTAATGATTTTAAGATTTTTATTTTTATTTTCTAAAATTATATAAAATAATTACAAAATTAGTGTATAATTTAGGTGTTTTTTGTATAATTAGGGTTTAGTTTTAAGGTTTATTATAGAATTAGTGTTTAATTTATGTAGTATTGTATAATTATCGTTAATTTAGAAATTATTGTATAATTATGGTTTTTGTATAATTAGGGATTAATTTAGATATTTCGGTATAAGTATAGTTAATTAGTATTTTTTGTATAATTAAGTATTAATTTAGAGTTTTTTGTATAATTATAATTTATTTACATTTTTTTGTATAATTATCAATAAAATAAAATATTGCACACCATTGTATTAAGCTATCCATGTTACCTAATAGGAATTTAACTTAAAAACTAAATTTTGGTGGGGTGCGCCAGGCCCGTGCAGTACTGCATCGCACGGGCGACGCTCGAAGGCCCAGGTAGCAAGCTACCTAGACGGACCTTCCCCCTAAAAAAATTAATTTAATATCGTGTGGGCACATGGCCCACATATCAGATATTAAACTGATAAGAACAGATACTACACTTGATCTTAGCCAAAAGGCCGAGAAAGGTATGAGCTTCTAAGTCATAGGGCCTGCCATTTTGTATGCATGTCTCCAGCTTTCATATTTTCTCCCATTCGATGTGGGATAAATTAGAAAACTAGCTTTGATTTTTCATGTTCTCCAAATTCGCTTCGTACTCCCAAAGTTTCAACAATTTTCAAGAAAACAATTCTTCCAAGTGGTTTCGTAAAAATATCGGCCAATTGCTCGTCATTTCAGCAATAATTGAGATTTAATTCTCCTTCATTGAAAACCTCTCTCAAGAAGTGAAATATTAACCGTATATGTTTCGTTTTTCCATGCAACACGAGATCTCTGGAAATAGAAATGGCTGAACTATTATCACAGAATAGAATCGTTGGGTCATTTTGCTTGTACTTAAGATTTTCCCAAATTCTTCTTAGCCACAAAGTTTGAAATCCAGCCAAAGATGTTGCGATATATTCCGCTTCAGTAGTAGAGAGTGCCACAATAGGTTGCTTCTTTGAGGGCCATGAGATTGCTCCGCTTCCCTAATTAAACACGTAACCGGAAGTACTTCTAGAATTATCAATATTTCCTCCAAGGTCTCTACCAGTGTAACCAATGAGTTTCACAAGTACACTAGCATCATAAAAAATACCATAATCAATAATACCTTTAACATAACGAAGAGCTCTTTTTGCTGCCTCCCAACGATTTGAATACGATTTCTCCATAAACHTACTAATCAGACTTACTGCCAACATAATGTTAGGCCTTGTTGCGGTAAGATACATCAAGATTCCGAAACATTATTGTAATAACAAGCCTTCCTTCACATTGTTATATTAGCTTTAAACCAATAATGCTCGGGGTTGCAATAGGATTCGCTTTCTCCATTTTGATTTTTTTTCAAAATCTCATGTGCATATTTCTCTTTTGAGATAAAGATCCATTCAATAGTTTGTTAAACATTTATTCCAACTAAATGATGTAGTTTTCCCAAGTCAGACATCTCGAATGCATCCATCATTGATTTCTTAAAATCAAACACCATCTCCAAATTACTCTTAATGATTTTAAGAATTTTTTTATTTTCGAAAATTATATAAAATAATTACATAATTAGTGTATAATTTAGGTGTTTTTTGTATAATTAGGGTTTAGTTTTAAGGTTTATTTTATAATTAGTGTTTAATTTAGGTAGTATTGTATAATTATCGTTTATTTAGAAATTATTGTATAATTATGGTTTTTGTACAATTAGGGATTAATTTAGATATTTTGGTATAATTATAGTTAMTTAGTATTTTTTATATAATTAAGTATTAATTTTTGAGTTTTTTTGTAYAATCATAATTAATTTACATCTTTTTGTGTAATTATCAATAAAATAAAATATTGAACACCATCGTTTTAAGATATCCATGTTACCTAATAGGAATTGAACTTAAAAACTAAATTTATGTGGGGTGCGCCAGGCCCGTGCAGTACTGCATCGAACGGACGACGCTCGATGGCCCAGGTAGCAAGCTACCTAGACGGACCTTCCCCCTAAAAAAATTAATTTAATAACGTGTGGGAACATGGCCCACATATCAAATATTAAACTGATAAGAACAGATACTACACTTGATCTTAGCCAAAAGGCCGAGAAAGGTATGAGGTTCTAAGTCATAGGGTCTGCCATTTTGTATGCATGTCTCCWGCTTTCATATTTTCTCCCATTCGATGTGGGATAAATTAGAAAACTAGCTTTGATTTTGCATGTTCTCCAAATTTGTTTCGTACTCCCMAAGTTTCAACAATATTCCAGAAAACAAGTCTTCCAAGTGGTTTTGTAAAAATATCGGCCAATTGCTCGTCATTTTAGCAATAATTGAGATTTAATTCTCTTTCAATATTGCAAACCTCTCTCAAGAAGTGAAAATATTATCACAGAATAGAATCGTTGGGTCATTTTGCTTGTACTTAAGATTTTTCCCAAATTCTTCTTAGCCACAAAGTTTGACATCCAGCCAAAGATGTTGCGATATATTCCGCTTCAGTAGTAGATAGTGCCACGATAGGTTGCTTCTTTAAGGGCCATGAGATTGCTCTGCTTCCATAATTAAAAACATAACCGGAAGTACTTCTAGAATTATCAATATTTCCTCCAAGGTCACTATCAGTGTAACCAATGAGTTTCACAAGTTCACTAGCATCATAAAAAATACCATAATCAATAATACCTTTAACATAATGAAGAGCTGCCCAACGATTTGAATACGATTTCTCCATAAACCTACTAGTCAGACTTACTGCCAACATAATGTTAGGCCTTGTTGAGGTAATATACATCAAGATTACGAAGCATTTTCGTAATAACAAGCCTTTCTTTACCTTGTTATCTTAGCTTTAAACCAATAATGCTCGGGGTTGCAATAGGATTCGCTTTCTCCGTTTTGACTTTTTTTCAAAATCTCATGTGCATATTTCTCTTGTGAGATAAAGACCCATTTAATAGTTTGTTGAACATTTATTCAAACTAAATGATGTAGTTTTTTCATGTCAGACATCTCGAATGCATCCATCATTGATTTCTTAAAATCAAATACCATCTCCAAATTATTCTTAATGATTTTAAGAATTTTATTTTTATTTTCGAAAATTATATAAAATAATTACAAAATCAGTGTATAATTTAGGTGTTTTTTTGTATAATTAGGGTTTGGTTTAAAGGTTTATTTTATAATTAGTGTTTAACTTAGGTAGTAGTATTGTATAATTATCGTTAATTTAGAAATTATAGTATAATTAGGGTTTTTGTATAATTATGGATTAGTTCAGATATTTTGGTATAATTGTAGTCAATTTAGGATTTTTTGTATAATTAAATATTAATTTAGAATATTTTGTATAATTATAACTAATTTACGATTTTTGGTTAATTATCACTAAAATAAAATATTGCACACCATCGTATTAAGCTATCCATGTTACCTAATAAGAATTTAACTTAAAAACTAAATTTGGTGGGGTGAGCCAAGCCCGTGCAGTACTGCATCGCACGGGCGACGCTCGAAGGCCGAGGTAGCAAGCTACCTAGACGGACCTTCCCCCTAAAAGCTTAATTTAATATCGTGTGGGCAGATGGTCCACATATCAGATACAAAACTGATAAGAAAAGGTACTACACTTGACTCTTAGCTAAAAAAAGTATGAGCTTCTAAGTCATAGAGCATGCCATTTTGTATGCATGTCTCCAACTTTCATATTTTCTCCCATCCGATGTGGAATAAATTATAAAATTAGCTTTGATTTTGCATGTTTTCCAAATTTACTTCGTACTCCCAAAGTTTCAACAATTTTCCAGAAAACAAGTCTTCCAAGTGGTTTTGTAAAATTATCGGCCAATTGCTCGTCATTTCAGCAATATTTGAGATTTAATTCTCCTTCATTGACAAACTCTCTTAAGAAGTGAAATATTAACTATATATGTTTCGTTTCTCCATTCAACACGAGATCTCTTGAAATAGAAATGGCTGAACTATTTTCACAGAATAGAATAGTTGGGTCATTTTTCCTGTGCTTAAGATTTTCCCAATTTCTTCTTAGCCACAAAGTCTGACATCCAGCCAAAGATGTTTCTATATATTCCGCTTCAGTAGTAGAGAGTGCCACGATAGGTTGCTTCTTTGAGGACCATGAGATTGCTCCGCCCCCCTAATTAAACACGTAACCGGAAGTACTTCCCTAATTAAACACGTAACCGGAAGTACTTCCCATAATCTATAGTACCTTTAACATAATGAAGAGTTCTTTTTGCTGCCTCCAAATGATTTGAATATGATTTCTCCATAAACCTACTAATCAGACTTACAGCCAACATAATGTTAGGCCTTGTTGCGGTAAGATACATCAAGATTCCGAAACATTGTTGTATTAACAAGCCTTCCTTCACCTTGTTATCTTAGCTTTAAACCAGTAATGCACGGGGTTGCAACAGAATTCGCTTTCTCCATTTTGAATTTTCTCAAAATCTCATGTGCATATTTCTCTTGTGAGATAAAGATCCATTCAATAGTTTGGTGAACATTTATTCCAACTAAATGATGTAATTTTCCCAAGTCAGTCATCTCAAATGCATCCATCATTGATTTCTTAAAATCTAACACCATCTCCAAATTATTCTTAATGATTTTAAGAATTTTATATAATTACAAAATTAGTGTATAATTTAGGTTTTTTTTTTGTATAATTATGGTTTGATTTTAAGGTTTATTTTATAATTAGTGTTTAACTTAGGTAGTATTGTATAATTATCGTTAATTTTGAAATTATTGCATAATAAGGTTTTTGTATAATTAGGGATTAGTTTAGATATTTTTGTATAATTGTAGTTAATTTAGGATTTTTTGTATAATTAAGTATTAATTTAGAATTCTTTGTATAATTATAATTAATTTACGATTTTTTGTCTAATTATCAATAAATAAAATATTTCACACCATCGTATTAAGCTATCCATAATACCTAATATGAATTTAACTTAAAAACTAAATTTGGTGGGGTGCGCCAAGCCTGTGCAGTACTGAAAAACGCACGGGCGACGCTCGGAGGCCCAGGTAGCAAGCTACCTAGACGGACCTTCACCCTAAATAAATTAATTTAATATCGTGTGGGCACATTGACCACATATATATCAGATATTAAACTGATAAGAACAGATACTACACTTGATCTTAGCCAAAAGGCCGAGAAAGGTATGAGCTTCTAAGTCATAGGGCCAGCCATTTTGTATGCATGTCTCCAGCTTTCATATTTTCTCCCATTCGACGTGGGATAAATTTGAAAACTATCTTTGATTTTGCATGTTTTCCAAATTTGCTTCGTACTCCCAAAGTTTCAACAATTTCCCAGAAAACAAGTCTTCCAAGTGGTTTTGTAAAAATATCGGCCAATTACAGGTCAATTTAGCAATAATTGAGATTTTTCTCTTTCATTGACAACCTCTCTCAAGAAGTGAAATATTAACCGTATATGTTATGTTTTTCCATGCAACACGAGATCTCTTGAAATAGAAATGGCTGAACTATTATCACAGAATAGAATMGTTGGGTCATTTTTCTTGTACTTAAGATTTTCCCAAATTCTTATTAGCCACAAAGTTTGACATCCAGCCAAAGATGTTGCGATATATTCCGCTTCAGTTGTAGAGAGTGCCACGATAGGTTGCTTCTTTGAGAACCATGAGATTGCTCCGCTTCCCTAATTAAACACGTAACCGGAAGACTTCTAGAATTATTAATATTTCCTCCAAGGTCACTGATTGGCACATATTTGTCCTTATTTTTATTAGCATATTAGTTCGTTTTTCTATTTTTCTTTGGTATAAGTTGGATGATTTAACCTTAATTCTGTATTTTTATACTTCCAGCTTATTTTACTGTATTTTGATCATAAATGATGAGAATAGGTGATTATTCGTTGTTTTTCACCTTACTGCTAAGTAACCAGAAGAGTTCAGCGCGTAAAGAGATGAATTTCGATGTTCAAGAGTGGAGAACGAGCTTTCTTGTGAAAGAGTAGCAGAAAGATCGAGAAAATGAGACGAGCAGTGAAGTTGCGTCGGTGGACGCAAGCGTCGACGCTACGTCGACACATCCCTGCCCACGACGGCCGACACTACATCAATGCTAAGCTGACGTAACTCGTTGTTGCGTCGATCCATGACTGCGTCAGTTGACATCCCTGCCCAGTCGACGCGAGCGCACTAGCAGCGTCTACGCCGAGCCCCTGTTCGCGTTGGTCGACGCAAAGTCGACGTGATTACCCAGAAATGCACTTTTAGGTTTTCTTGTGCGCCAAGACATGCTATAACTATATAATCCCTTCATATTTCGGATTCTTAGAAGAGACACGACTACCTAGGGTTAAAGAGCACAGATATAACGCATCTACACATTCCTTTACATAGTTAGAGATCGAGATTGAAGATTCAAGTTCCTTACGGTTCAAGATTCACTTCAATTCAAGATTTTCATTCCAACTCCGGATTCCTGTTTTTAGATTCCTATGATCAAATTGCTTAATGATAGTTGCTTATATTCATGTTTCTTAGGTTCGTTATGTTATTCATGAGAATCAATTAGGCTTAAATCATTACTGCTTTTTATTGCTAGTTTAATTATTTCTTAGTTCTTAGGTTTAAGTAATTTAATTATTGCTCTTAGTTCTAGTTGGTAATCTAAGTTAAGGTTAATTAGTTTAAATTTAATATTGCTTAAATCCGTAGTTCATGATTAAATCAAAACCCTCAAGAAACCCCCAATTTGTATGTATTAAATGTTTACTTGTGATTGAGAAAAGCATCCAAGATACCGAACAATAGTCCTCGAGAGAATCGACTTGAGTCAACTTACCACCCTACAAGTTCCCCGTACTCTTGCGAGCAAGCTTGAATGTTTTAATTTAAAAATATATATTTGGGGCGCACAAAAGTTTCAATCAAAAATTTAGCAACGTTGCCGGGGACAACGAGTAGGATTCAAGGATGTTTTTCATTTTATTTTTGAGTTATTATTTTCTTTTATTTTTCAATTGCTTAGATTTTTGCCATTGGTGCGTTGAGTTGTTGTTGAGTGCATGCAGGGGAGGCGATCTCTTAGACCCAGACTTGCGCCACTACTCGACAATATTCACCGTCCAAAACAAGCACAATCAAGGCCTATCCCCATAAATCCATTTAATTAATCCATTGCTACTACCATTGATCAAAACCAAGCTCCCGACACCATGTTAGGAGCACAATCAATTCAAAACGGTGATTCCCCACCAAGATCACCTCCACGTCACATTCGGAAAAGGTATGGTAGTGAACCAAACAATATGAAAGGACAACCACAACCTCGAGCTTATTGGGCTCATTATCAACAAAACGTGGAGAATATGAGACGAGATGCAGGGAGAAACGAGGGAATTAACCGAAAACATAACGAAGAACTAAATTGCCGACTTAACAACAAAGTCGATCACCCACCCAACATGGAGAATATAAGACAGAATGAAGAGAGAAACAACAATGTCAATCGTCAACGCAACATCGAGAACTTGGCATTAAGGAACGAATATTTTCATTGGCATAACGAGTATGCTAACAATCATAGACGGGTAGATGATTGGTTGGCAATTCAAAATAATGGCTACGAACAAGAGCGTTTTGAAAGGAGATACGAGCGCGAGAATAATTATGAAAGAAATGCATATGATGACCACTACGAGAGAGCTAATGACCGAGCTAGAGATTCGAGGGGAGATAGAGCACCTAGAAAACACAATTTGGCACGTCCGAAGGTTGTACCTTTTAGGTCCGCTATTGTTCTTGGACCCACCGCAACGGAAGTAGAGATCAAACATCATCAACTTAATTTACTCCCGACTTTCCATGGAGGTGCCAACGAAGACCCTTTGGCATTCTTGAACAATTTTATTGACGAAGTTGGCCGATTTGTGGTTCATGGCCTTAACCAAGAGGAGGTGCAAATGATTTGTTTCCCTTATAGCATGAAGGACAAGGCAATGTCATGGCTACTATCCTTAGAACCTGGTTCGTTGACTGACTGGGAGATGATAAGTGAGAAGTTCCTAAATCAATATTATTCAGCACAAACAACGGGGCATCTTCGGAGGCAAATTACTACCTTTGAATAGTTGGAGGGAGACCTATTTCATGAAACGTGGGAGCGTTACAAGACACTTTTGCAAGCTTGCCCCCACCATAACTACTCTCCGGAGATGACTAACAATTTTTTCTTTGATGGATTGTTGGACTGATTTGTACTTTTTTGTATACTTTTTTGTTACCTTTTTGTGTCGCATTCGCGTGTGTTTTTCTTGCATTTACGGGTTTTAGGAGTCATTTTGGCCTATTTCATTAGTTTTAGGTTTTTATAGCTTTTGTGCGGTTTTTAGACATTTTTCGTACTTTTTTTTTATCCTTTTTCGTATTTTTGGCCGTAAGATGACCAAGCGGGTCTCGTGCACGCTCAGGGCATCTCTTTTGACTTGGATTTTAATGGTCAAAGCAAGGAAACACAGCGTGAATGAGGAGCGATAACTGGCGGACAATTAGAGCGAAACGAGAAAACCGAGCTGGAGCAGCCGAGCCAGTCGATCGACTGACCACCAGTCGATCGACTGCCAGTCGATTGATAGGTGGGTCGATTGGAAGGGTGAAATCGACTGGAGTCCAGTAGGTTCGGAGATTTTGGCCAAAGCAGTCGATCGACTGACCCTTAGTCGAACGACTGCTCCTCAGTCGATCGACTGAGAAGCAGTCCAGCTCGTGATTTTGGTCCATTTTGATGTTTTTGCCCCTGTGTTTTTGTATATATAGGACCAACTCTCAACTTAATGTAGTTTTAGCTCCATTTGGCACGTCCGAAGGTTGACAACACGATTTGGCACGTCCGAAGGTTGTACCTTTTAGGTCCGCTATTGTTCTTGGACCCACCGCAAGGGAAGTGGAGATCAAACAGCATCAACTTAATTTACTCCCGAATTTCCACGGAGGTGCCCACGAAGACCCTTTGACGTTTTTGAACTATTTTGTTGACAAAGTTGGCCGATTTTTGGTTCATGGCCTTAACCAAGAGGAGGTGCAAATGATTTCTTTCCCTTATAGCATGAAGGACAAGGAAATGTCATGGCTACTATCCTTAGAACCTGGTTCATTGACTGACTGGGAGATGATAAGTGAGAAGTTCCTAAATCAATATTATTCAGCACAAACAACGGGGCATCTTCGGAGGCAAATTACTACCTTTGAACAGTTAGAGGGTGACCTATTTCATGAAATGTGGGAGCGTTACAAGACACTTTTGCAAGCTTTCCCCCACCATAACTACTCTCCGGAGATGACTAACCAATTTTTCTTTGATGGATTGTTGGACCATGGAAAAAGAGAAGTTGAAATAGCGGCAGGAGGAGACTTCAAAGATTTGACAGCCACCGAGACCAGACGAGTGTTGGAGAAGCAAAGCGAAAAATCTAGACAAACCAGCTCTCGGCCTCGTAAATTGAAAGTAAATGAGATATCCATCCCCGATCCTGATTTAGATGATGGCAAATTAGTCAAGGCGAAGTGTGATGAAATATTTGATGAATAATTGGCAGCTTAGAAAGTCGAGTGGGCGAGCAAGGTCTCATCAAACAAGATAACTGCGACAAGTCACCAATGCGGATCCCCCGAACATTTAGCAGACATGCGCGCGCTAAACAGTGAACAACAAGAAGATGTTAACGCTATCCAGAATTTTTCATACCAACAACATTCAGAGCAGCAACCCGCTAAGAGATTCAATGTGCAACGTGATTCTCCCCTTTTCAAGTGGGGCCCAGGAAACCCAAATTATATGCCACCAGACCCGCAATATCCACCACCACATGCGCAAGCACCATTGCCAACACCTCAAAATAATTTCTATATGCAAGGGTAGATGTCTACTACGGTTCAATCAACTGATCAGCTATTAGTTTGGCAGTAGAATCAAGTGGCCGAAACTATTAAAAACCGGGATGGACTGGCAGAAGTTCGAAATGATATAGCTGAAATGAAAAAGGCTATTCTTGATAATACAGCTGGGCAAAGGAAACTAGAAACAGTAATAGGTCAATTATCGACCCACCTAGCTGGACTCTCAAACGAGAAGGGTAAACTTCTAAGCCAGGCAGAACAAGCATCGGTGGTTCATGTCCTTCAAAGTGGGAAGAAAATCGATAATGGAATAGTTGACCAGGATGAGGAAGTCGAGGATAAAACACCAACTCCTAGCAAAGACGATGATTCTAAACCAATAGATCAGCTGCATAAATCCTCTAATAGATATGTTCCTGGATCCATTCAAGGGGCGATTCCGAATGACGCCTTTGGAAAAGACGATGCTCTTAAACCATCTCCGCCAAGTCAATTAACAACACCAATGAAGGATACTATTCCTTTTCCAATCCGTTTGCGTCCGGCTAAAGAGAACAAAAGATTCATGGAACTATATAATTGATGAGGCATAAATAGTGATTAACACGGAATTGTCTTGGTTTTTATCAGTATTTTAGTTTATTTTTCTTATTGCTTTGGTATAAGTTGGACGATTTAAGCTTAATCTCGAATTTTTATAATTCCAACTTATTTTACCGCATTTTGATCGTAATTGATGCAAGTAGGTGATATTTCATTGTTTTTCACCTTACAGCTAAATAACCGAAAGAGTTCAACGCGTAATAGACGAGGTTCGATATTCAAGAAGTGAAGAACAAGCTTTCCGGTGAAACGAGTAGCAAAAGATCGAGAATTGGAGGCAGACGCGCAGTCGCGTCGACTGACGCGACCATCGATGATCCGTCGACACGAGCCATGATCCACTTCAGTCGACGCAACATCGACGCAGCGTCGATGCACTGTCGATGCAACTTGCTGAAGCGTCGATGTCGAGGCACCGATGTCGATGCAACGTCGACGCAACTTGCTGAAGCATCGATGTCGACGCACCCAGTCGATGCACCCGCCCAGCTGATGTGCACACCCAGGCAGCAGCGAAGCCGAGCACCGGCACACGTCAGTCGATGCACCGTCGATGCGATGGCCCAGAATTCGGATTTTAGGGTTTCTTGTGCGCCAAGTCATGAAATAACTATATAAACCCTTCATATTTTGGATTAAACAGACAACCACGACCCAAAACACTTACCTAGGGTTGAGAAACCTATTTTCAACACCCTACAACATATTTTAAAGATCTATGTCGAAGATTCAAGATCCGAAGCACCAAGACAAAGACGTTCGTTCAAGCTACGATTTCTCGACCGAGATCAACCATCCGTAGTCCGTATCTACAGCAATCCTTCAACACTTTTTAGTCAATAATAAGTTTTCTAAACTCTAGTTATTTTTTTTAGATTAATTGTTAGTTAATTCATGGTTTTAAGTATTTATTGCTTTTCGTTTGATAATTAGAATCRTTGAACGTTGAATCGCTGAGTTTGGACCTTAAGATTTTAGTTTTATTATTTATATAGTTGCTGTGTTTTCTTATTGTTCATGCTTGGTGATGAGATTTGTTCATGTTAGTTTAATTATTGCTTTGTTTGGATAAATAGTTGATAATCGGTTTRCGTTATGCGATTGCTTGAGGATTTTGATATTGATCTTTTTCTTGAGAAATCATATGCTTAATTTAGTTCGTAGAAGTTTGATCCATGCTAGTTGGTCAATTAGTTTAGTTTAATTAATTTAGATAATTAGTTAAATTTAATTAGTATTGCTTTTTGATTCATAGTTAATAATTTCAAAAACCACTTTATACAAGTTCTCGTGTTTAAACATTGTGATTAAACAAACATTAAAAATTCCGAACGTCAGTCCTTGAGAGACGACTCGAGTTAATCTTGCCAACCTACACGCGATCCCATTCTCTTGTGGGCGAGCTATTAAATTTCTGACAATTATTTATAAAGTAGGCACACACGAAAGCTCGAATCAAAAATTGGCGCCATTGCCGGGGACTGAAATAGGTTTTGATAATGTTTGTTCGTGTTACTTTATGATCCTCCGTTTATTTGTATAAAGGTTCTTTGTTTGCCACTCGATGCGTTGATGTTGTTTGTTGTTGATGCTAGGACGTCGAAGTCTTAGAAATGAACTTGCTATATATATAGACAACATCGAACGAGTTGGGAGACCGAGAAGTCTCTTTCATTCCCCCGACGCAATTAATCGTAAAACAAATTCGGCCAACGTGTCAAACATTACCCCTATTGGAGGCCTAGGACCAGGAGGAAGAGGAGGAGGATGAACGAATGGTGGTCGAGGGCAAGGAAATGACAATAATACCCCTCTACGATACCAACCATATGGGATGCTGCCCACCGATGCTCTAAACTTTGGAGACCCACAAGACGATAATCGTCAAGGAGATCCACCGATTCTTGATCCTAATCACACGCAAAACGATGGAAACAACCAAGGGATCAATAACGAAGAGAATCAAGAAGGAAACCAGTTCCTCAACAATCCAAACAACGGGGGGTCCCAAGGCCAAGATAATCGTCAAGCAGTGATTCCAGAAAATCAAATCAACCGTTCACAGCACTTTAGGAATCGAGCGGAAGCTCAAGAATACAAAGCTCGTGCAAACGAGGAGTTCTTACGCAACCAAGTTGGTAATAGCGGGCCCCAGCCCCAGCCCCAAAACAACCAACAACACAATGAGAATGTAAATCGGGTACGAGCACCGAACCGTTTCCAAAATAGACGAGGAGAATGACAGTACTATGATGGTGAAGACGACGATGCGCTGGACGATGAATATGAGGATGAAAATGAGTTTCATGAGGATGATTATTATGAGGATGGGGACAATTTTGGAGGAAGACGTGCGAATTTTGGAGGAAGACATGCCCCTCGATATCAAAACATACGAAAACAAGGTGATCTAGCATGTCCAACCATTGGACCATATACCTTAGCGATAGTTTTAGGCCAAGCGGCTAGGAACTACAACTTGAGGACCGACGATTTGAATAGACTACCTTCTTTCTATGGTTTGCCGAATGAAGACCCACTCGAGTTCGTTTGAGAATTTTACATAGCACTATCTGGGATTCAAGATCGAGGACTCAGTGAAGGACAACTTAGAATGAGATACTTCCCTAGTACCCTGAAAGATAAAGCGAAACGATGGTTTAATCAATTGTAACCTAATTCTCTAACAAATTGGGGGATGGTTTACAAGAAATTTGTGGGAAGATTTTACTCAGCCCAAACGACGACAAAGTTGAGGAGGGAAATTTCCAACTTCGAGCAATTGGATGGCGAATTGTTTCATGAGGCGTGGGATTGTTTTAAGGAACTTCTCAATGCATGTCCACACCATGGTAACAATGACGAAATGGTCAACAATGAAGGATTATTGCCAAATTTCCAGCAACAAGTAAAGACACGAGCAGTAGATTTCGAGGGCTTAACCGCGGAGGAAGCACGAGATCTTTTCGAATCAATAAGTGATAAGTCGAGGCAAACAAGTTCAAGGCCTCGAAAACTTAGAGTGAATGAGGTTTCAGTTGTGCGAGCGGAGGAGGACAAGATCGATAAACTTACAAAGCAAGTGGAGTTTTTGACGAGCATGATGATGAAGCAACAATCTCAACAATCGCAACCTTCCCATGAAACATGTGGAATATGTGGAGTGTTTGGACATGGGGCAAATGCATGTCAAGTAATTTTCGAGGATGAAGGGGACGTCGAGGTAAACGTCATCGAAAATTTGCAATCCAATAATTCGAGACAAAAGTTTACCTATACTAATGGCATTCGCGATCATCCAAATTTGAAGTATGGTCCTGGGAGTCCAAACTATGTGCCAATGCCCAAACAAACTGACCCTAAATATTTAGCACCACACCCAACAACCAAGGCGCAAACGACAAGTTCGGCCCAAGTGAACGATCAACTGTTGGTTTGGCAACAAAATCAAGTGGCCGAGACGCTCAAAAATCGAGATGGACTTGAGAAGGTGAACGTACGACTAGACGATCTTTCTAGCAAGATGAAAAATATGGAAAGTTTACCCAAGCAGGTGAATGACCTCACGAATGCGGTACGAGAAATTTCTATAGGCATGAAGTTAATGGAGAAGACGATGGGACAATTTACGGTTTCCATTGCAAAATTGGAAAAGGCAAAGGACAAATTTCTGAGTCAAACGGAGCAAGCCTCCGCCATCAAGGTCCTACGAAGTGGAAAAGTGGTTGATAATGGAGTAGAGATAGAAGACGAAGGTGAAAAGGTGATGATAAAAGAAGGTCAATCTAAGACGATGGACAAGCTACATAAGACTGCAAATCCTTACGTACCAGAAGCGTTGAAGGGGAAGCTTATGAGCAAAAACAATGATGAAGAGCTTAAGAAGAAGTATGAAAGATTTCCGTTTCCAAGTCGCCTACAACCGACAAAGGAGAATAAGAAGTTCATGGAGCTTTATAACTTGCTGAAGAACGTCAACATCAACCTTCCTCTTTTGGATGTGATCAAAACGATGCCGACATATGTGAAGTTCTTCAAGGAGCTTGCTACAAGACATAGGCGTTCAGAGACATATCAGTACGTTCCTCTAACGAAGGAGGTGAGTGCGTTATGCAAGCAACCACTGCCTACGAAAGAGAAGGACCCTGGAAGCTTTTGTGTCAATATTACATTGGAGAATGGGCAACAAGCGCGCGGAATGCTTGATCTTGGCGCGGGAATTAACTTAATGCCGCATTCCCTTTATAAGCAATTTGATTTAGGACCATTGAAGCCAACAAGGATGCGTCTCCAATTAGCGGATCGTTCAATTCGCCAACCATTGGGAATTGTAGAGGACGTTTTGGTGAAAGTAGGTGAATTAGTAATACCAGTTGATTTTGTAGTTTTAGATGTTGGAGAGATGTCGAGTGAGGACAAGGGGCATACTATTATTTTAGGCCGTCCATTTTTGTCTACCTCCCATGCGGTGATTGATGTGAACAAAGGGAGGATGAGCATGTCTGTTTTGGGAGAGACGGTTACTTTTTCTTTGCGAGATGTGAATAATTGACCTACGCCATTGATGGAAGAAGAAGAATGTTCGTTCGTTGACCCGGTAGATGCATGCGTCCGAGAGCTTAAGAGCATAATGGTTTTGGATGAGATGAACGTCGAGGACGAAAATGATTTTCTTAGCAGGGAGGAGGTAGCCGAGCTATTTGATATTGATTTTCATGACATTGGAGTGGACCTTGCGATTATGGACCCCAAAGAAACATTTGAGAAGGAGTTTCAAGCGAGTGACATGGTGGAGTTAGGTGATCCACTGCAAGTCGAGTATTGATCATTGAAACGCGTCGAGCATGCAACGTAAAATGTTGCGCTTCTTAGGAGGCAACCCAAGCGTTAGTTTTTCTTTAATTTTTATTTCGATTTTTTTTAGTTTATTTTATTTTTATTGTGTCAATTGTCATGGTGCGTTTATGTGTGTGTTAATGTGCAGAAAAATCCAATTTTACGATTTCATCTCCACCGATCGAGGTCGCAATCTGACCCAATTTAGCCGCAGTCCGGCAACCTTTTGATGAGCCACAATCCGGCCGATTCAATTCCACACGATGTGCCACCGGGCACTTGCGCGCAACACAATTGACTACAATCGTTTTAATTAAAGACAATTCCAATCACGAGTTCAAGACGAAGGATTATTGCACAAACATTTTGGAAAGACTCAACTATCGAGTTTTCAGGGATGTTTTCTTATCTCCCTTGCTTTTATTTTCTTTATAATTATGGCAATCAGGAGTTTGCCACATTTTTAAAGGGGGGGATGGTTGAGTGTGAATTATAGTTGAAATTTGTGCAAATTTAAAATTTTTTGTGGGTTTGTAGTGCTAAATTTTACGTGATTGATCACTATTTCTGCGTTGTATTGTGTTTGTATGGCTTGCCTGTCAAAGTTAGCTAAGTATGATTTGAGGCTTTTGTCTTTGAGCGTGCATAAGTGCATAAATTTCTCAAAATTATATTTATATATTGTAAAATGGTACTTGGACGCAAAACCTTAAAAGCAGCGTCAATTAAAAACTTTTTCATGCAAAAAGCCTGTGAGTAGCCTGAGTGTTTATCATCATTGCATGTGCTTGAATGAGTTTCTGATTTGATATCTCTTTGAAACTGCTGTGTGTAGTTGACTTTGTAAATGACGTTAAGGCACATATAAAACCCTATTCCGGCCATATTCATATATTTTAGCCACTATAAATTCCGAATGAGCCCCTCATAGCCAAATAATCCATGCCTATAGCCATGAGTGTTTTTGAGTCGACCCCTATAACCCATTAAAAGCGTGGGGTAGGAGTTGGTAATTTTTATTGGTTATTAGTATTTTGGAATTTTTACAAGGGATTTATGAATTTTTGTAATAAAGGATCACCATCCTTCAATAAAAAGAGAAAAAAGGAACGACCCCATAAAAAGAATTAGAGGGGATTATAAAAAAAAAAGAGAAAAAGAAAAAGAAAACAAGGAGGATGGTGAACTATGATAGTCATTGCCTACGCGCTAATGAAGGCTTATGTTTTATTGTTTATTTTGTTATGAAGCCTACTGCTTAAAAGGCAAGGAGTTGAGTTGTAATAAGTGGTTTGAGCTTCCAGTCGGTTTTACGGTTTGCGAGTTGGGAAATAGCCTAATTTAAAGGCTACATTATGAGCGTTTAGTGAGGTTTTTCTTCTGTACGAGGTGAGGCATCTTGCTTCATGATTATATTAGTTGGGGGGGTTATTTTGCCACACGACTTATATATTCCATACCCGTCCAAAGAGCCTTACATTACAACCCGCGAAGACCTTTTCCGATTCTTAGTTTTGACAGCACACTTGATTTGCGCTGAAAAGAGATTTATTTTCTGTGCTTATTTTATGTGCTTGTATTTGTATGATTTGAGTGTATACACATCCCATAAAGAAAATACTTTAGTGCTTTGAGCGAACACCCTTATATATTACCCTTTTGAGAGGATGCATGATTTTGTTTTTGGAGCGACAATGTAATAAGGGTGGAGTGTTTGACGTTGCGTTACTTGTATCTATATTTTCAAAATTATGTATGTAGCATAGCACGACTCATTGCTTGAACTTATTTTCACTCTTGTTATACTTTGAAACTATCGTTTATTTGAGGACGAACAAACCAATAAAGCGTGGGGTAGTTGATTAGCACGGGTTTGTCTTGGTTTTTATTAGTATTTTAGTTTATTTTTTCTTATTATTTTTGGTATAAGTTGGACGATTTAAGCTTAATCTCGTATTTTTATAATTCCAGCTTATTTTACCGCATTTTGATCGTAATTGATGCAAGTAGGTGATATTTCGTTGTTTTTCACCTTACAGCTAAGTAACCGGAAGAGTTCAACGCGTAATAGACGAGGTTAGATGTTCAAGAAGTGAAGAACAAGCTTTCCAGTGAAACGAGTAGCAAAAGATCGAGAATTGGAGGCAGACGCGCAGTTGCGTCGACTGACGCGACCGTCGACGCGAGCCATGATCCGCATCAGTCGACGCAACTTGCTGAAGCGTCGATGTCGACTCACCCAATCGATGAACCCGCCCAGCCGACGCGCACACCCAGGCAGCAGCGACGCCGAGCACCGGCACGCGTCAGTCAACGCATCGTCGACGCGACGGCCCAGAATTCGGATTTTAGGGTTTCTTGTGTGCCAAGTCATGAAATAACTATATAAACCCTTCATATTTCGGATTAAACAGACAACCACGACCCAAAACACTTACCTAGGGTTGAGAAACCTATTTTCAACACCCTACAACATATTTTAAAGATCTACGTCGAAGATTCAAGATCCGAAGCACCAAGACGAAGACGTTCGTTCAAGCTCCGATTTCTCGACCGAGATCAACCATCCGTAGTCCCATATCTACAGCAATCCTTCAGCACTTTTTAGTCAATAATAAGTTTTCTAAACTCTAGTTATTTTTCTTAGATTAATTGTTAGTTAATTCATGTTTTTAAGTATTTATTGCTTTCCGTTTGATAACTAGAATCGTTGAACCATTGAATCGCTGAAGCTTGGAACCTTAGATTTTAGTTTTTAATAATTAATTAGTTGCTGCGTTTTCCTTTCGTTCATGCTTGGTGATGAGATTTGTTCATGTTAGTTTAATTATTGCTTAGTTTGGATAAATAGTTGATAATCGGTTTCGTTATGCGATTGCTTGAGGATTTTGATATTGATCTTGTTCTTGAGAAATCATATGCTTAATTTAGTTCGTAGAAGTTTAATCCATGCTAGTTGGTCAATTAGTTTAGTTTAATTAATTTAGATAATTAGTTAAAGTTAATTAGTTATTGCTTTTCGATTCATAGTTAATAATTTCAAAAACCACTTTATACAAGTTCTCGTGTTTAAACATTGTGATTAAACAAACATTAAAAATTCCGAACGTCAATCCTTGAGATACGACTCGAGTTAAGCTTGCCAACCTACACGCGATCCCGTTCTCTTGTGGGCGAGCTATTAAATTTCTGACAATTATTTATAAAGTAGGCACACACAAAAGCTCGAATCAAATAGGCCAGACCCAGATTCGGGTAGACCTGGACCTAGATAATCGAAGAAGGGAGCTCAGATCGCCTACGCCAGATTTGGCCTGGTTTTCTTAAGAGATGAATAGATCAAGAACAGTGTCACCCCAGCCCAAGAGTTGTCCTGAGCATAATGGAGTTAAGTAGTGTCATCTCAGCCCGGGAGTTAACCTTAGCTGATAGAAGACCTCCTGTGAGGTAAATCTTGAAAATATAAAGGCAGACCTGGCCTCCTGACCCTTGGCGGGGGGACAAGTGGGACCACTTATCAAGGTTTGTTGTCTAAACGGCCCTTGATTCGCGACCTTTGTTTCCGAGATCCCGTAAAGGGTCCCCACTAGGAAAAACTATAAATATCTTAGCCCCAAGGCTGAGAGAGGTATGTCATTCTTTTGTGCATTCCTTCTTTGTTTCCTGGAAAACACCTCATACGCTTTCTGAATTAAGCATCGGAGAGGTTTCCATCGGAAAACCACCGGTGGTCCTTTCTAACGTGTGTTTGTGTGCAGGTCGGGAAGGCATATCAGTTCTCAGGCAGTACCATATTTTTGGGCGAAACAATTGGTGCCTTCTGTGGGAATCTACTCAAGCTACGGCGTGAGATTTCAGAATGGCTTCAGATGGGTTATGACGAAATCTGGTGGGAGAGATCAGTGGCACTCCGAGCTCCGCCTCGCCATTGAGTCTGCCACAATTGGCAGGGACGTCGACGATGGAGCCAAAGGGGACAGCGCCGTCGGCAGCGGCTGTGCCGAGCACTATGCCACCCCCACCTGGTAGATCTGCGCCAACTACTGGTGGTTCATTCAATGAATCCTTACTCATGCAGCTCTCGGAGCTCATCGGCAAAGCCGTGGAGACGGCGGTAGAAAAGAAGTTTGCAGAGATGTCGCCGCCGCCATCCAATGCACCGCCAGCTAGGACTGTGCCATTGACAGAAACTGAACCGCTGCATGGTCAGCGCACTAATCGGATCCCCCTCGAGGACAGAGAAGACCTCTCCACTTCTGATAGTGAGACATCGAGCCAGGCTAATCCGGGCCTGGCTGTGCAGATGCAAAGCCTGTAGAAGGAGGTGCGGGAATTCAGGAAGAAGATGGCGGGCACAAGCACGGTGCCAGCACGGAGAGGCACGCCTTTCATGGAGGAAGTCATGAGTGATGATGTGCCGGCTTCATATCGATCTCTAGGTTTTGAGTACAACGGGACCACGGATCCGTGGGACCATCTCAGCCGCTTTGAAATAGCAGCGACGATGCATAAATTCTCGTATGCCGTCATGTGCCGGGTCTTCACGATGACTTTCACCAAGTCAGCACAGCTCTGTTTAGCCAGTTGCTTCCGCGTTCCATTAGCATCTTTGATGAATTCAGTTCAGCCTTCTTGCATCAATTCACCAGCTGCCGAAAATATTAAAAGATACCACTGGAGCTGTTCAGCTTAAAACAGAAGGAGGGGGAGAGTCTACGCGCTTATATTAATCATTTCACTAATGCAAAACTCGAGGTGCCTTCCACGTCAGAGGAGCTCTTGGTGAATGCTCTTGCGCAATGCCTTCGGAGGGGTGAGTTTTTCCAATCGCTGGTTGTGAAACCAGCTCTGAAGTTTGGGGAGCTCTTAGAGAGAGCTGAAAAGTACATTCACTTGGAGGAGGCCTTGAAAATCAAGGATGAGGGAGAAAAGAAAAGGGAGAAATATTATAGAGAGGACAGGGCGCCAGCGAAAAAGTCCAAGGCAGACCTGTCTAGGGGGAGACCTCTTTTCGACAGATATACGCCCCTGGCAACGCCGCAGGGTGAAATCTTACAAGCGATAGAGAGGCACCCGGACCTGAAATGGCCTAAGACTTACTCGCAGAAGCCCAAGAAGGAAAGGTCTGACCGATTATGCCACTTCCATAACGAGTATGGGCATGATACAGACCAATGCACTCATCTGAAGGATGAACTTGAGAGAATGGTTCAGGCAGGGCACCTGAAGGAACACGTGCGCATGAGAGAGGAGGAAGCCAGATCTGGCCATAGTAGCCATGATCGACCTCAGCAGAGTAAAAGAGATCAGGACAGAGGGCGTAATGAGGGAAGACGAAATGCTCAGTCCTAGGTCATTCATGGCGAAATCCAGATGATTACTGGTGGTGAATAGGAAGAACACTCCAAGCGGACGCAGCATAGCTACGTTCGAGCTGCAAGAGATCTTGTTCTTAAATCACGTGAAGTTGGGCAGATGGCTTCTAAACCGAATATCTGCTTTGGATCAGAGGATGGTGATGGAATTTTGGCCCCCCACATGGACGCTCTAGTTATAACGGCTACCATCACCAATTATAACGTGAGGCGAGTTTTTGTGGATACAGGTAGCTCTACTAATATTTTGTTTTATGATTGTTTTCAGCAGTTAAAATTGGATGTTGAGTTAGAGGAGGTTACTACCTCATTAGTAGGGTTTGCGGGAGGAGCCCTAAAACCTTTAGGAGTAACGGATGTGAAGAAGCATTTAGATCATTAAAGGAGCATTTGGCTAGCATGACCTTGCTCACAAAACCTATCCAGGGAGAGCCTCTAATCCCGTACCTATCTGTGGGGCAGCGGGTAGTCAGTTCTATCTTGCTTAGAGAGGAAGGCAAGGTGCAGCGACCGGTTTACTATTGGAGCAAGGTCTTGCATGATGCTGAGATGAGATACGTAGAGGTAGAGCGGGCAATGCTGGCCATGGTAGGCACGACTCGCAAACTACGCCCTTATTTCCTTTTGCATAGCATAATTGTGAGGACCAAACTGCCATTAAAAATTATAATGGATAAGCCAGAGGCATCAGGAAGGTTGATCAAATGGATAATCGAGCTCAGCGAGTTCGATATTAGGATTGAAGTCAGGACAGCCATAAAGGCCCAGGCATTGGCTGATTTCATGGAAGAAATGACCAATCCTCCTGATAACAAGCAAGAATGAACAATCTTCACGGACAGCTCTGTTGGAAACCAGGGCTGTGGGGTAGGAATAGTCTTAATATATCCGACGAGAGTGTCCACTGAGTATGCTGTACGTTTGAATTATGCACTATCTACTAACGCAGCCGAATATGAGGCCCTCTTAAGAGGAATTTAGATGGCAAAAGATCTAGGCGCAGAGCAGATATGCGCTAGGGTGGATTCCCAGCTTGTCTGCAAGCAAATAAGCGGAGAATTTGAGACAAGGGAGGAGAGCATGAAGAAATATTTAGCTAAGTTTGGAGAACTTGCTAAGGACATGAGGAATCTGAAGGTCCTTCAAATTCCTAGAGAGGAGAACGGAAGAGCCGATTATTTGGCGAAGATAGCTAGCTCAGCTACAGATTTCCAGGAAAGGGTGATCACCCTACTAAGAGCAGATACAGAATTTTGGACAGAGCAGGTGTACTCAGTATTGGAGGGAGATGACTGGCGTTCCCCCATAAAAACATATCTAGAAACATAAAACTTGCCAGAAGATAAGAAGAAATCGATAAAGGTAAGAACCAGGGCTGCCGGATTTTGTTTGATCAAAGGAGAGCTGTTTCGAAGAGGGTTTGGACAGCCCCTCTTAAGATGCTTAAGCCGGGGAGGAGTCCAAGTCCTTAAGAAAGTCCATGAGGGGTGTTGTGGCAACCATATGGGTGCTAGAGCTCTCTCAAGCAAGATCTTGCGAGCGGGGTATTTCTGGACATAACTGCGAAAAGAGGCAGAAGATTTTGTACGTACTTGCGAAAAATGCCAGAAGAATTCATCATTGATACACAAGCCCGCGGAAGAGCTCATGGTGATGAGCTCTCCTTGTCCGTTTGCCAAGTGAGGAATCGATTTAGTTGGCCCCTTTCCCATGTCTCCGGCCCAAAAGAAATTCTTAATAGTGGCAATTGATTATTTTAGCAAATGGGTGGAAGCCGAGGCCTTGGCAAAAATCACAGAAGATGCGGTCATGAAGTTCTTATGGAAAAACGTTGTGTGCAGATTTGGTGTTCCTAGGATTTTGTTTCGGACAATGGCACCCAGTTCATGGGTGCCAGAATCAAAGCCTGGTGTGTGAAAATGAAAATCGACCAGCATTTCACGTCTGTCTATCATCCCCAGGCTAACGGCCAAGTTGAGGTGACCAATCGTATATTGGTACAAGGGATCAAGACACGCCTAGAGAAAGCCGGAGGTAGGTGGGTGGATGAGTTGAGTTCAATTCTATGGGCATACAGAACTAATCCCAAGGAAAGCACAGGGGAAACGACTTTTAGCCTAGTCTATGGTATGGATGCTGTGGTCCCCGTTGAAATTAGCATGGAAACTCATCGAGTTCAGAATTTCGTTGAGGAACAAAATGAGTTGTTAATTCAGGATGCTCTGGACTTGGTGGAAGAAAAAAGGGACAGAGCTGCTGTCAAAATTGCGCACATCAAGGGTAGAGTAAAAGCACGTACGATAAGTCTGTGATCAAGAGGCACTTCCAGGTTGGAGATTTGGTTTTAAAAAGGGCTGACTTGGGAAAAACAAAAGGAAAGTTGGATGCCGCGTGGCAAGGACCTCTCTGAGTCACCAAGGTCTTAACATGCAGAGCTTATAAACTGGAAGAACTCGATGGAGTTGAAATTCCTCGTGCATGGAACATAGCAAATTTAAAGAAATTTTATGCATAATATGTAATCTCACAAAGGTTTTGTTATATGATAAATGCAGGTTTATTCTCGTTATCCAAACTAGACGTGTCTTCGTAAAGTCCAGGATTGGCTAAGGGCGGTTGCCCATGATTTTTCCTGACCTGATTGTAAGTTTAATCCAGGATTGTCTAAGGGCGGATGCCCATGATTTTTCCTGACCTGATTGTCAGTTTAAGCCAGGATTGGCTAAGGGCGGCTGCCCATGATTTTTCCTGACCTGATTGTCAGTTTAAGCCAGGATTGGCTAAGGGCGGCTGCCCATGATCTTTCCTGACCTGATTGTCAGTTTAAGCCAGGATTGGATAAGGGCGGCTGCCCATGATTTTTCCTGACCTGATTGTCAGTTTAAGCCAGGATTGGCTAAGGGCGGCTACCCATGATCTTTCCTGACTTGATTGTCAGTTTAAGCCTGGATTGGCTAAGGGCGACTGCCCATGATTTTCCCTGACCTGATTGTCAGTTGAAGCCAGGATTGGCTAAGGTGGCTGGTATGATGAGCCGAATCTGGCGAAAACTTTGAAAAGCCTAAATTGGCTAAAATTTCTAATTTGAATAATTGAGAAAAGTAAAGGAAAGGTGAAACATTCTCAAAACAAATGATACTCGTAATTATAAGCATTTTTGACATAAATTCAAAAGCTTAGTACATAAGCTGGCAAAAGTGATTACATTGCAGGAAACTAAAAAGCAAGAGCATGGGCAAAATCAACATAAGGGCCCAGAAAACGGTCACCCATGAGAGCCTGATGCTCCCTGATCCGAAGCTAGAACTCGGCGAACACGCCAGAGTTCACGCTCAGTTGCGTGGTAACGCTGCCGGTATTTGTCGACTCGCTCGAACAGAGCATGGGCCTCGCCGGCGGAGATATTCAGGCGATTCACCAACTCAGCTAGATCGGCTTTCTCTTCCTGCAGTTGGGGGTTTACTTGCCGGAGCTCAGCCCATTCCCTCTTATAGTGACGCTTCTTCTGTCTCTTCCTCTCTAAGAGACGATACAGATAGTTCATCTTCTCATGGAGAACAGAAAGTTTATCGGAGAGCTTGAAGTTTTCCACAAACAGTGAGATGTATTTTCGTTTTACAGTATCAAGTTCTTCAAGAAGAGAGGAAGAAGCCATTTTAGAGAATTGAAGGAAAATGAATCACACATGTACGTATATAAGGGGAGCAATGGCATGTGCCAAGGAATCAAAAAGTACTAGGGTTTCCGGAAAATCAGGAAACCCTAGGAACTCAAGAGTCATTACAAGACAAAAAAGCATTTATTATTATCAAGATTATTCAAAGTACAAGTTCAGAGATAGTAAAAGGCAGACCAGCCCCACAGGCAACAACACAGGTCTGCATATAAAAGCAAAACAATACAGAGCATCCTAAGTCTCAACATCTATCTCAGCATCCAGCTTTGCTGCCAATTGATCCACTGCACCCTCGTTCAAAGCGCCAGGCGACGCCCCCCATGGTAGCAAACCCTGAACTGCAAAGGTTGGGGAAGGAGACGAGGTAGGGAGAGAAGCAATGGTAAGAGCTAGGCATGGTTGAGGCAGCTGGGGTTCGACGGAATGGAGGGAGGAAAAGACACACTCCGCAAATTCTGGGGCCTCGGCAGTGTGCAGTCGATCTAGCTCCGGAACATAGGAGAAAGAGGTTGGCTCAGGAGGGCTCTCCAGAGGAAGATCTCGGTTGAAGGGGACTCCTGGATGGGCCAAGGCCCACTTAGCTTGTTCATCTAAACCGAGATGATAATAAACAACGGCCTCTGGAAAAAGAAGGGTATACAGCTCCTAAGACCACAGGAAGGCCTCTCGGGTCTTCTCCCTTGCTGCCTGAACCAAACTTAAGCCCTCCTCGGAGTTCAAGGACTCGGTCTTCCATTATTCCTTGGCCCTTGCCAGGGCCTCGTCCGCTAAACTTCTCGCCTCTGCCAAAGTTTCATCTATCACCTCTGACCGAGCTGCCTCTATCATCTTGCCACGGGCTTTCCTTTCCCCTGCCAGCTCCTCCTCCAGGTCTGCCAACTTCGCCCTTTACTTTTTTAGCTCCACATCGCGATCCTTAGCAAGAATCTTGACGCGCTCATACTTCGCGACCAACTCCTTGTTTTCCTTGATCACATCAAACTGGATCATAGATCTAGTGGCTCGCATAGCCAAGAGGGCTGTCTTTGAGAGAGCCTGATTGCGAGTAAGAGGGTCAGAACCTGAACACTGAATAAAAGACAAAGTTAAAGGAAAATTTACCCTTGCTTCATTCTGGCACCAAGATTCCAGGAACTCGCGATCGCTCATTTTCTCCAATTCGAGCTGGTCTACTAGTAGCATTTGCCTACGCATGAATTGGAGGGCCACTTCGCCCGAGCAGTTAAGGACCGAATTGATCAGTGGAGGAGTGCTGCGCGTAATGGGGGCACTGCGCACAGTGGGGGCAGCGACTGGTACTACCGGACCACTCCGGGTTGTGCGGGGCCATTTGGATAAGGGCATCGCATCTTCTTCAGAGCCTGAGGAAGGGCTCCTAGCCATCATTAAGGTCTGAGGAGGCCTGGACGAGTCAGAGCTAGGAGGTTGTGAACCTTGGGTTTGGGGAGCTAAAGAGGAACCTGCCCTACGGGTCGCCAGTTCTGGAGCTGCTCCCTTCTTGGTAGAGACAAACATCTGGCACATCATTTTTTCTGAAAAGAGAAGAGAAAAATAAGACTCGTGGAAATTAAAAGGTATAATAAAATAAATAAGGAAAAGGGAATTTTACCAATCTCCTTGGCCAGAGGACCTGTTTCAGATTGTTCGTTAAAAAGTCTAAGACATGGGGAAGGAGGAGATTAGTGACGTGAATAGGATTCCCATTAAGGGTAGAGATTATTTTTTGTAAACTGAAAGATCTGTCCGCAACAGAGATAGGAGGATAAGAAGGTAACTTCTTAATAGGCTTGGGACGAAAACCCCAATCTCCATCGCAGTGGACAAAGAAGAACTTCTTCCCCCAGGTCTTATTGGAGGAAGAGAGTTTGTAGAATAAGTGAACGCCAGGTCTGGCGCTGAGGTAGAAGCACCCTGGGTAAGAGCTCTTCGCCTGGAAAAGCTGGAAGAAGGTGTGGGCTGTTGGATCCAGACCTGCATAGCGCATGCCTAAATTATAGCACACCATGATCCTAAATGAGTTGGAAGTTAATTGGAAGACGGGGATCTTATAAAAGGCGGTGATCTCCAACACATCGGATTCACCGGGAGGCGCAAACCTGCCTGAAATTGGTCAACATAAAAGGTCAACCATCCAGCCGGCGCCTGGCAAGCTAGAATACACGCCGGAGGGCTAATAGGGTCGAAAGGCTCGAAAATTTTATACTTATAACGGACTTCTTCCACTGTCCGGTCACTGAGAATGGAAGGAATCTTAGGATGACCAGGGATAGGCGAATGATATTCTAAGCCAGAGGAAGATGAGGGGGTAGCCGCCATCGCCTGGGTAGGAGATAGTGAGGAAGAGGAATCCGCCGGCGCCTCATGGTTAGCAGACGGTGAAGAAGACAGAGTTGCCGCCACTTCTAGAGCGGTGAACACCGAGGACGAAGAAATCGCCGCCACTACTGGGGCAACAGGCGGCGGAGGAGAAGAAGCCCTCGCCACCGGAGAGAGGGGAACAGTTGGAGGAATATCGGAGAGAGGGGTAGACGACGACATTGTAAGAAATTAAAAGAGTAAAAGACTAAGGAAGTACCTGGTCTATAGAGATGATCGGAGAAATTGAACGGAGGGATTGAAGTCGGAAGATTCACCGGAAAATATTGGAGAGAGGAGAAAGAAACTCGAGGATTTTTCGTGAAAGTAAAAAATGAAAAGTGAGAGGAAGAGAGAGAATAGCGGGAATAAAAGGGAAGTAGATAAATTTTAAAAAAATGAAAACCGAGGAAAAGGGGGATTTGATGGGATCCCCGCATTTAATACGGGAAGACAAACAGTACCCTAGGTGATGAGCTGGAAGATCGTCCTAGGGTAGGTCATGCGTCGCGGACTTGTCATTACTCAGAGACGTGTGTGATAGGGCCATACCGGTCAGACCTGGATTGAGGTAGACCTGGAATCAGTAACAGACAAGAAGGGACGAATCGGCATGAAGGAAAAGCTGGTTGAAAGCTCTTCCGGAGAAAATAGCCTTCGGGACAGATCTGCTTAAAGGCCTGAACTGAAAAGACAAGTAAAGGCCATTTGTCAGGACTTGGCCGCCAGTTTGCCCAAGTGGGACCACTTGTTCTGAATATGTTTCATAAAACGGCCCGTGATTTACGGCACGTGTTCCCGAGATCCCGGAAAAGGGGTCCCCACACCAGGGAGAACCCATGTATATGTCCGGCAGACCTGGAATAAGAGAAGAGAGGGCACCGATAACAATTAGCACTGGAATGAGTCTAAGCAGACCTGGTCACCAGTTTGCCCAAGAGGGAACAAGTGGGACCACTTGTTCTGAATATGTTTCATAAAACGGCCCGTGATTTGCGGCACGTGTTCCCGAGATCCCGACTGGGGTCCCCACAGGGACAAGTTATAAATACCCCAGCTTGGGGGCAATGGGAAGTATGATGTTACAAACATTCCTTCTTATTTTCTCTGGAAAACACCACATCGCTTACTAACTTAAGCATCGGAGAGGTTTCCACCGGAAAACCTCCGGTGGTCCTTTCTAACCTTTGTTTGTGGTGTAGGCTTCGCAAGCTTGCGGGTTTCCCAGGGCTGATTCAGGCGATTCGCTATTTCAGGACGAATCAATTGGCGCCGTCTGTGGGAATCGCGATCGAGCTAAGGCGTGAGAATGACTTCAGATGGTTGGAAGCGAAATTTGATAGGGGAATTGGGTGGCACTCCAAGTTCCTCCGTGCATACCCACGCACAAAAGGCACCTGAATCATCATCAATACCAGATACGACAGGATCGGCCATGGCAGCTCCGCCGGGTCCCACACCACCGCCTCCAAGGGAACCAGTTGTGGATGGAGGTGTCTCTTTCAATGAGTCACTTCTGACACAGCTGTCAGAGTTGATTGGCAAGGCTGTGGAGGCGGCGGTCGAGAAAAAACTCGCGGAAATGGCATCGCCACAGGCCAACGCGCTACTAATGCAGGCAGCCCCGACGACAGAAACGGAGCCGTTGCACGCTCGACGTACGGAGCGAATCTGCCAGCCGGATAGAGAAGAGCATCTTGCCCCGTCTGACGGCGACACGGCCCACCAGGCTAATCCCGGCTTGGTCGAACAGATGCAGAGCCTACAAAAAGAGGTTCATGAATTCAGGAAGAAGCTGGTGGGTGCAGCTGCACCACCGGCACGGCGGGGCACCCCGTTTACGGAGGAAGTCATGTGCGATGAAGTCCCAGCATCTTATCGATCCTTGGGTTTTGAATATAACGGGACGACGGACCCAGTAGACCACCTCAACCGTTTTGAGATAGCAGCGGCGTTGCACAAATTTTCCGATTCGGTTATGTGTCGGGTCTTTCCGATGACTTTTACCAAATCAGCACAGCTTTGGTTCAGCCAATTACCGCCGAGATCTATCAGCAACTTTGATGAATTCAGCTCGGCCTTCCTACATCAGTTCACGAGTTGTAGGAAGTATCAAAAAATGCCGCTCGAGCTCTTTAGTTTAAAGCAGAAAGAGAATGAGAGCCTACGCGCTTACATCAATAGGTTCACAACGGCCAAAGCTGGAAGT
>BMAC01000936.1:38962-62573 GCA_014905375.1 Phtheirospermum japonicum
AAAAGCAAGGCGAATGATTTCAAAATGAGGAAATCGAGAAAAGAGGGATTTGATGGGATTGGAGCATTTAATGCGGGCAGGCAAATAGGGCTCTAGGAGGTAAATTGAAGCGTCGGGACCCTAATTAGGGCTGACTGGGCGTGCGCGTGAGGGAGCGTGGCTGTACAATAACCTGATGGGTGAACATGAGGTGCCACTAAACACCAATAATGGGTCTGGGCCACTTTGGCATATCTCTGGGGGTTCGGGCCAGTACGAGAAACACTAAAAGATGTGGGGGCCCACTTGATTAGCTCTACCTCAACCCTTTTTGGGGGGGAGGAGTTGATAGGGCCATACCGGTCAGACCTGGATTGAGGTAGACCTGGAATCAGTAACAGACAAGAAGGGACGAATCGGCATGAAGGAAAAGCTGGTTGAAAGCTCTTCCGGAGAAAATAGCCTTCGGGACAGATCTGCTTAAAGGCCTGAACTGAAAAGACAAGTAAAGGCCATTTGTCAGGACTTGGCCGCCAGTTTGCCCAAGTGGGACCACTTGTTCTGAATATGTTTCATAAAACGGCCCGTGATTTACGGCACGTGTTCCCGAGATCCCGGAAAAGGGGTCCCCACACCAGGGAGAACCCATGTATATGTCCGGCAGACCTGGAATAAGAGAAGAGAGGGCACCGATAACAATTAGCACTGGAATGAGTCTAAGCAGACCTGGTCACCAGTTTGCCCAAGAGGGAACAAGTGGGACCACTTGTTCTGAATATGTTTCATAAAACGGCCCGTGATTTGCGGCACGTGTTCCCGAGATCCCGGAAAAGGGGTCCCCACACCAGGGAGAACCCATGTATATGTCTGGCAGGCCTGGAATAAGTGAAGAGAGGGCACCGATAACAATTAGCACTGGAATGAGTCTAAGCAGACCTGGTCACCAGTTTGCCCAAGAGGGAACAAGTCGGACCACTTGTTCTGAATATGTTTCATAAAACGGCCCGTGATTTGCGGCACGTGTTCCCAAGATCCCGACTGGGGTCCCCACAGGGACAAGTTATAAATACCCCAGCTTGGGGGCAATGGGAGGTATGATGTTACAAACATTCCTTCTTATTTTCTCTGGAAAACACCTCATCGCTTACTAACTTAAGCATCAGAGAGGTTTCCACCGGAAAACCTCCGGTGGTCCTTTCTAACCTTTGTTTGCGGTGTAGTCTTCGGAAGCTTGCGGGTTTCCCAGGGCTGATTCAGGCGATTCGCTATTTCAAGACGAATTAGTGTGGGAATAGTAACCGTTTGGGAAGATTGGCCGACACCACTAATGCCAATGATTAGGCTGGTTTTTAGGCGGATTTCTTGGGGTTTGTACCAGTACGAGAAACAATAAAGGATAGGTGGGACCTCATTCATTTTTGAGGGCCCTGGAATGTCACAGCTTTACCCCAACTATTTCGGGGGGAGGAGTTGATGAGGGATAAATAGGCCAGACCCGGATTGGCGTAGACCTAGGCTTAGATAATCGAAGAAGGGAGCTCAGGATGGCCTACGCCAGATTTGGCCTGGTTTTCTTAAGAGATGAATAGATCAAGAACAGTGTCACCCCAGCCCAGGAGTTGTCCTGAGCTTAATGGAGTTAAGTAGTGTCATCTTATCCCGGGAGTTATCCTGAGCTGATAGAAGACCTCCTGTGAGGTAAATATTGAAAATATAAAGGTAGGCTTGCCAACAGAAAGGAGACCAGGATTAGGGAAGACCTGGCCTCCTGACCCCTGGCGGGGGGACAAGTGGGACCACTTGTCAGGGTTTGTTATCTAAACGGCCCTTGATTCGTGGCCTTTGTTTCCGAGATCCCGGAAAGGGTCCCCACTGGGAAAAACTATAAACATCTTAGCCCCAAGGCTGAGAGAGGTATGTCATTCTTTTGTGCATTCCTTCTTTGTTTCCTGGAAAACACCTCATACGCTTTCTGACTTAAGCATCGGAGAGGTTTCCACCGGAAAACCACCGGTGGTCCTTTCTAACGTGTGTTTGTGTGCAGGTCGGGAAGGCATATCAATTTTCAGGCAGTACCATATTTTTGGGCGAAACGATAATCTATTGAAAAATGTCAATATTAACCTTCCACTTTTGGAGGTAATCAAAACAATGCCCGCCTATGTGAAACTCTTCAAGGAACTTGCTTCAAGGGAGAGATGCTTGGCGACAAATTAGTATGTAACACTGCCAAAGGAAATAAGCGTGGTTTTTAAAAAGCCATTGCAACCTAAGGAACGTGATCCTGGAAGTTTCTGAATCACTATTTCCCTGGATAATGGACAAAAAGCAAAAGGAATGTTGGATCTTGGAGCAGGAGTTAATCTAATGCCTTATTCACTTTATCAAGAGTTTGATCTTGGACCACTGAAGCCGACGACCATGCGACTACAGTTGGCCGATCGCTCAATTTGGCTACCTTTGGGGATGGTTAAGGATGTTTTAGTGCAAGTTGGAGAGCTAGTAATTCCAGTTGATTTTTTGATTTTGGACGTGGGCAAAGTGCCGATTGCGAGCACGGATCATACAATTTTATTGGGGTGCCCGTTTATGTCTACCTCCCATACTTTGATTGATGTCCACAAAGGGAGAATGACAACGACCGTTTTGGGAGAAACAGTGACGTTTTCTCTAAAGGATATTCAAAGCACTCCCACCTCTGCCATGCAAGATGATTGTTCGTTCTTTGACCCCGTTACATCATGCATCCACGAGCTAACAGGAATCACAACTTTGGATAAGATAGGCGACAGGGACGATGCCGAATTTCCAAGAAAGGTGGGGGATACACTAGAAGTTGATTTAAGTGAGGAGTTTGATGAGTTTGATGACGGAAAGCATTTGAGTGGTGTTTCGACCCAAAATATGACCGACGTGAAGAACAACGCCCAGAACCTTGAACACCCTTTTTGATATGCACACAGAAACACGTTAGAAAGGACCACCAGTGGTTTTTCGGTGGAAACCTCTCCGATGCTTAAGTCAGTAAAGCGTATGATGTTTCTCTTAGCGAGTAAAGAAGGAATGCACAAAGAATGACACACCTCTCTTAGCCTTGGGGATGAGATATTTATAGTTTCTCCTAGTGGGGACCCCAGCCAGGATCTCAGGAGCACATGTCGCGAATCACGGGCCGTTACATAACCAATTCCGACAAGTGGTCCCGCTTGTCTCTTTACTGGGAATCCGGAAAACAGGTCTTCCCCGTTCCAGGTCTTACTTTTTTCTTTCCTCTATACCACCTCAGTATCAATATCGGACTTGACTCTAGTCAGGTCTTCCCTATTTCAGATCTTTCTTATTCTATATCACCTCGGTATTAGCATCAGGCTCTACTCTAGCCCCGGGGTTTTTTTGGTAAAGCACTTTTGTCATTTCAATATGATCTCCGGGGTGTAGTGATCTCTCTTTAAAATGGTCAGGTCAGGAGAAATCCCGAGCTGTGACCATCTTTTCCTGATATCCTATTTTCCCAAGAGGCCTAACCAGTCCTTCCTTTGAGACCGAGCTGTTCTCACCATATCTTTTTTTATTTCAATTCTCTTAATCAGGTCTAACACAATTCAAGTCTGACCTCTATATTGCCATATCAAGTGGGGAGGATTTGATCGAGTTACTAAGAATTGACATAAGTGATATTATTGAAGAGTTCCAAGATGACTTGGATGTGAAGAATCAAGCACCTAAGATCGATCCAAGGGTGGAGTTGAAGCCACCAAAGAATAAGGGCGAGGCATATAACAACAATTGGATGAGGAATAAGAAGAAATCGAAAGAGGTTCGCACCAAGAAGGTTAAAAACTTGCAGTATGAGGTTGGTCAATTAGTGATGTATAATCACGAACGTAAATTTGATCCAACTGATCTCAAGGCCGCATGGAGTGGACCGTTCTTGATAAAAGAGATGGATGAGTATGGATTAGCTACGTTATACGATGAGGTCGTAAAATCATCTTTTCAAGTCCACAAACATAGACTGCAACCTTATCGCGACGGAAGGAAGAAGAATCGAGATCGTAAATTAGTGGTGATGGGAGATCCACCACACGGTTGGAGTTAATTGAACAATATAGCATTGAGAAAGCGACGTTAAAAATTGCGCTTCTCGGGAGGCAACCCGAGATTTTTTTATCCTTTTGTATTTCATTTTCAGTTTATTTCATGCTTTATTTTTGTTTTAATCTTTTTAGAATAGATGAAAGGACTCGAACGAGGAGAATTGATCAATCAAGCGAAGGAATAATCGATGCAGCATTTCCGCCCGCATCGACGTCGAGAATGCTCGCGTCCGTCGACGTGGAGTCGATGCAACTTCCGAAGAAAAGGTCTTTGTCGCGTCGATCTGGCTCGCGTCGGTCAACACAATGTCTACGCGAACCCAAACCCGGCCCAGGACGCGTGAAACTTGGATTTAGACCCACCAACCCGACCCGAATTCACATGACCCGCGACCAAAACCTTCTTGACCCTATAAAACAATCGCAACCCTTTTTTCCTTCCCTATTAATTCACAAGTTCAATTCCTTCTTCCTTTCACCAACAATTGCCTTCATCCTTCATTTTTTCTTTATTTCTTCAACAATTCTTGCTCCTCAATGCTCAACACCCAGAAATTAACCAACATTACTAGAAATTCCACCTTCCATATCACATTCAAGCTAGTTTCTCAAAAACGGGCTACGTGGGTTTGGAGCAATTTTTCGGAAACGGGCTAGTTTCAAGCAATGATTGTCTAGGTACTTCGCTTAAACTATCTTGGGATTATTATTATTGTTTTTGGTTGTTTTTGGGAAGCTTTTGGTTCAAGAAGTTTTCAAATTCTTAGTTAGTTGAACACGCATGCCAAGTGTTCGACAAAATCCCCCAAAGAACCAAAGAGTTTTATTTTCGAGTATTCTTGTTCCCGTTCAACTTCGTATTCATTGATAATGTCTAGGGCGGGCAAACGCAAGGATATTTTGGGGAAATACAGAGCGCCCTTTCCAATTTACGACAAAAACGAAGGCAAGTTTTTCGAAAACATTCAAGGATGGGAATTCGCATCCCATCGAGTTATTAATGTAGACGATATCGAGAAGCAAGCATTAGAAGGCTCGGATTATCATGCCAGTCTTTCCCGATACGTCGATGGCCTCGTTTGCGGTTATTTTTCTCGGATGAACCTTCCCGGTTTTCGCGAGCTAATGCTTGAATTTTTTGCAACCTTGAAGATTCGCAATGACGAGACGTTTACTTGTAGTCTAGGTGGGAACAAAATCTATGTAAACGAGGAGATTTTTGTTAATATTTTTGGTTTCCCGACCGAAGGGGACCACCCGATTGGCGTCCAAGGTTTCGACATAGCCTCATTTTGTGGGATGATAACCGGGGGCAACACGGGCGATTGCAAGTGATTCCCGTGCTCAAAAATTCAAGATGATGCCATTTATGTCACTTACAAAATCCTAGCCCACATCGTCTTATGTAAAAACGAGGCCACGTACGCGACCAAAGCCCGAGTTATTTGTTCTCCAATGTCTTGTTAATGGTCGTCGACCCCGACTTTACCCATTGATTTTGAGCGGACTTTACAATGTTACAAAGGGCACGCCGGGCAACAAATCTCCCTTACTCTCCTTCGCACCATACATTTTGGGTTCAATCCGATCGAAAATGGTTTTCGACCACTCGGGACATCTCCACTTTCTTTGACACGTGCCCCTGCACCCCGAGTGAGATCCGCTACTCATGGAGGATCCTCATCTCGACCGAGGTACGGGGATGCCGACGCGACGATAGAGCTAGCCCCACGTACCAATTCGGGCCCGATTCCCGATTGGGGCCAATTTCTCGAAGATAACCGGGCATTTCAGTTGAAGATGTTCGACAAGACCCAAATAATCGACGACAAGATAGACATGAATCACGAGCAAAACCGACGGAGCTTGAGAAAGATGCGAGCTCGTATTTCAAGACTCAAGGAGCGATTTGAGGCATCGATGAAAATCCCGAGGATAATGGATCTCGCGAGTTCTGAAATCTTTGTATCGTTATTTTTAATTTAAAAAAAATCCAAAAATATTTTTATTTTATTTCCTTTGCTTTTGTTTGTTTTGTTTTTCTCAAGACATTTCATATCACGTACGTTGGAGCGACGACGATTTGCACAATTCAACGAGTAGCGGCTCGACGTTCTATATTTTCAGGGATGTTTCCTTTTCCTTCCTCTTTTTGACTTTTGGATGTATTTGTGGCAATCAGGATATTGCCGGTATTTTTATAGAGGGGGGTGGTCGAGTGTGAATTTTATTGCTTAATTGTGTAATTTTTAATATTTGGCTTGTAATAATTAAATACTTAAACGTGATTAATTGCTATTTCTACGATTTGTGTTTGTATGGCTTGCCTGTCAAAGTTAACTAAGATTAGATTTGAGTCTTTTGTCTTTTGAGCGTGTATAAGTCCATAAAATTTTTCAAAATTATTATTTATATATTGTAAAATGGTACTTGGATGCAATTGATTTCGTAAAACCTTAAAAGCAGCGTCAATTCAAATGATTTCATGCAAAAAGCCAGTGAGTAGCTTGAGTGATTATCATCATTGCATGTACTTGAATAAGTTTCAGTTTTGATATCTCTTTGAAACCACTGTGTGAAGTTGACTTCGAAAATGAGGTTAAGGCATAGATATAAACCCTATTTCGGCCATATCCGTAAATTTTAGCCACTATAGATTCCGAATGAGCCAATCATAGCCAAACCATCCATGCCTATAGCCTTGAGTGATTTATTTAAGTCGACTCCTACTAACCCGTTAAAAGTGTGGGGTAGGAGTTAGCTATTTTTATTGGTTATTTGTGTTTTAGAGGTTTACAAGGGATTTATGAAATTTTTGTAATTAAGGACCACCATCCTAAAATATATATATATATATATATATATATATATATATATATATATATATATATATATATATATATATATATATATATATACCCCATAAAAAATTATAAAGGGAAGTAAAAAGAAGAAGAACAAGAAGGATGGTGAGTTTAGTTGAATTGTGTTATTCATTACCTATGCGCTTTATGAAGGCTTATGTTTTATTATTTTATTTATTATGAAGCCTAATATTTTAAGGGCAAAAGAGTTGTGTTGAATAAGAAGCACATTATAAGCTTCAATTGTGATTAAGTGGTTCGAGCAAAAGTCGGTTTAGAGTTACGAGTTGATAAATAGCCTACATTTAAAGGCTACATTATGAGAGATAAGTGAGGTTTTAATTTTTGAACGAGGCGAAGCAAATTGCTTCGTGATTAGATTAGCTTGAGTGAGTTATTGATCACGTTATAACGTGAGTTAGCCACATGACTTATATATTCCATACCCGTCCAAAGAGCCTTACATTACAACCCGAAAAGACCTTTTCCGATTCTTAGTTTTGATAACACACTTAATTAGCGATTGAAAAGAGATTGATTTTCCGTGCTTATTTATTGTGCATGTATTTATATTATTTAAGTGTATACACGTCCTATGCAGCAATGCTTGAGTGCTTTTGAGCGAACACCCGTAAATAGTTTCCTTTTGAGAGGATGCATGAATTTTATTTTGAAGCGACAATGTAATAAGGGTGGAGTGTTTGACGTTGCGTAACTTGTATCTATATTTTCAAAATTATGTATGTAGCACGACACGACTCATTGCTTCAGTTGATTCTCTTTCTTGTTATGCTTTGAATCTATCGTTCGTTCGAGGATGAAAAACCCAATTAAGCGTGGGGTAGTTGATTAGCACATATTTGTCCTTATTTTTATTATCATTTTAGTTCCTTTTTTATTAATTTTTGGTATAAGTTGGATGATTTAAGCTTAATTCCGTATCTTTATACTTCCAGCTTATTTTACCGTATTTTGATCATAAATGATGAGAATAGGTGATTATTTATTGTTTTTCACCTTACAGCTAAGTAACCGGAAGAGTTCATCACGTAAAGAGATGAAGTTCGATGTTCAAGAGTGGAGAACGAGCTTTCCGGTGAAAGAGTAGCAGAAAGATCGAGAAAATGTGATGAGCAGCGAAGTTACATCGGTCGACGCAAGCGTTGACGCGTCCTTGCCCATGACGGCCGACACTACGTTGACGCTAAGCCGACATAACTTGCTGTTGCATCGATACATGACCGCGTTAGTCGACGTCCCTGCCCAGTCGACGCGAGCGCACAGGCAGCGTTGACGCCGAGACCCTGTTCGCGTCGGTCGATGCAAAGTCGACGTGAATGCCCAGAAATGCATTTTCGGGTTTTCTTGTACGCCAAGACATGCTATAACTATATAAACCCTTCATATTTCGGGTTTTTAGAAGAGACACGACTACCTAGGGTTAGAGAGCACATATATAACGCATCTACACATTTCATTACGTAGTTAGAGATCGAGATTGAAGATTCAAGTTCCTTACGGTTCAAGATTCACTTCAAGTCAAGATCTTCGTTCCAACTCCGGATTCGCTGGAGATTTTTACCGTTTTTATTAGTCGCAATAAGTTTTCTAAACTCTCTCTTAGTTAATTTCTAGTTTAAAAATTAGATTTATTCTTAGTTAATTCTATGGTTAGATAATTTGTTCTCAATTTACTTTATGCTTGATACTTTGGATATTTTGGATTCATCTAGTTTATTTATGCAAATTGGTTTAAGTTTAATTTCCTGTTTTTAGATTCCTATGATCAAATCGCTTAATGATAGTTGCTTATATTCATGTTTCTTAGGTTCGTTATGTTATTCATGAGAATCAATTAGGCTTAAATCATTACTGCTTTTTATTGCTAGTTTAATTATTTCTTAGTTCTTAGGTTTAAGTAATTTAATTATTGCTCTTAGTTCTAGTTGGTAATCTAAGTTAAGGTTAATTAGTTTAAATTTAATATTGCTTAAATCCATTGTTCATGATTAAATCGAAACCCTCAAGAAACCCCCAATTTGTATGTATTAAATGTTTACTTGTGATTGAGAAAAGCATCCAAGATACCGAACAGTTTTCCTCGAGAGAATCGACTTGAGTCAACTTACCACCCTACAAGTTCCTCGTACTCTTGCAAGCAAGCTTGAATGTTTTAATTTAAATTTATATATTTGGGGTGCAGAAAAGCTTGAATCAAAAATTTGGCGCTGTTGCCGGGGACAACGAGTAGGATTGAAGGATGTTTTTCGTTTTATTATTTTCTTTTATTTTGCAACTGGCTTAGATTTTTTCCATTGGTGCATTGAGTTGTTGAGTGCACGCAGGGGAGGCGATCTCTTAGACCCAGACTTGCGCCATTACTCAAAAATATTCACCATCCAAAACAAGCACAATCAAGGCCTATCCCCATAATTCCATTTAATTCATCCATTGCTACTACCATTGATAAAACCAAGCTCCCGACACCATGTTAGGAGCACAATCAATTCGAAATGGTGATTCTCCATCAAGATCACCTCCACGTCACATTCGGAACGTGTATGGTAGTGAACCAATCAATATGCAAGGACAACCACAACACCGAGCTTATTGGGCTCATTATCAACAAAACGTGGAGAATATGAGACGAGACGCAGGGAGAAATGAGGGAGTTAACCGAAAATATTACGAAGAACTAAATCGCCAAATTAAAAACGAAGTCGATCACCCATACAACATGGCGAATATAAGACAAAATGAAGAGAGAAACAACAATGTCAATCGTCAACGCAACATCGAGAACGTGTCATTAAGGAAAGACTATTTTCATCAGCATAATGAGTATGCTAACAATCATAGACGGGTAGATGATTGGTTGGAAAATCAAAAAAATAGCTATGAACAGGAGCATTTTGAAAGGAGATACGAGCGCGAGAATAATTATGAAAGAAACGCATATGACGACCACTACGAGAGAGCTAATGACCGAGATAGAGATTCGAGGGGAGATAAAGCACCTAGACAACGCAATTTGGCACGTCCAAAAGTTGTACCTTTTAGGTCCGCTATTGTTCTTGGACCCACCGCAAGGGAAGTGGAGATCAAACCGCATCAACTTAATTTACTCCCGACTTTCCATGGAAGTGCCCACGAAGACCCTTTGGCATTGTTGAACTATTTTGTTGACGAAGTTGGACGATTTGTGGTTCATGGACTTAACCAAGAGGAGGTGCAAATGATTTGTTTCCCTTATAGCATGAAGGACAAGGAAATGTCATGGCTATTATCCCTAGAACCTGGTTCGTTGACTGACTGGGAGATGATAAGTGAGAAGTTCCTAAATCAATATTATTCAGCACAAACAACAGGGCATATTCGGAGGCAAATTGAGCGTTACAAGACAATTTTGCAAGCTTGCCCCCACCATAACTACTCTCCGGAGATGACTAACCAATTTTTATTTGATGGTTTATTGGACCATGGAAAAAGAGAAGTTGAAATAGCGGCAGGAGGAGACTTCGGAGATTTGACAACCACCGAGGCCAGACGAGTGTTGGAGAAGTAAAGCTAAAAATCTAGACAAACTAACTCTCGACCTCGTAAATTGAAAGTTAATGAGATATCCATCCCGATCCTGATTTAGATGACGGAAAATTAGTCAAGGCGAAGTGTGAGGTGATATTTGATGAGAAATTAGCAGCTTGGAAAGCCAAGCAGGCGAGCAAGGTCTCTTCAAAGAAGATTGTTGCGACGTATCACCAATGCGGATCCCCCGAACATTTAGCATACGTGAGCGTGCTAAACAGTGAACAACAAGAAGATGTTTACGTTGTCCAGAATTCTTCATACCAACAACATTCAGAGCAGCAACCTGCTAAGAGATTCAACGTGCAACGTGATTCTCCTCTTTTCAAGTGGGGCCCAGGAAATCCAAATTATATGCCACCAGACCCGCAATATCCACCACCACATGCGCAAGCACCATTGCCACAACCTCAAAATAATTTCCATATGCAAGGGCAGATGTCTACTACGATTCAATCAACTGATCAGCTATTAGTTTGGCAAAAGAATCAAGTGGCCGAAACTATTAAAAACCGGGATGGACTGGCAGAAGTTCGAAATGATATCGCTGAAATGAAAAAGGATATTCTTGATAATACAGCTGGGCAAAGGAAACTAGAAACAGTAATAGGTCAATTATCAACCCACCTAGCTGGACTCTCAAATGAGAAGGGTAAACTTCCAAGCCAGGCAGAACAAGCGTCGGCGGTTCATGTCCTTCACAGTGGGAAGAAGATCGACAACAGAATAGTTGACCAGGATGAGGAAGTCGAGGTCAAAACACCAACTCCTAGTAAAGACGATGATTCTAAACCAATAGATCAGCTGCATAAATCCTCTAATAGATATGTTCCTGGATCCATTCAAGGGACGATTCCTAATGACGCCCTTGGCAAAGACGATGCTCTTAAACCATCTCCGCCAAGGCAATTAACGACACCAATCAAGGATGATATTCCTTTCCCAAGCCGTTTGCGTCCAGCTAATGAGAAGAAAAGATTCATGGAACTACATAATCTATTGAAAAATGTCATTATTAACCTGCCACTTTTGGAGGTAATCAAAACAATGCCCGCCTATGTGAAATTCTTCAAGGAACTTGCTTCAAGGGAGAGACGCTTGGCTACAAATCAGTATGTAACACTGCCAAAGGAAGTAAGCACGGTTTTCAAAAATCCATTACCACCTAAGGAACGTGATCCTGGAAGTTTCTGAATCACTATTTCCTTGGATAATGGACAAAAATCAAAAGGAATGTTGGATCTTGGAGCAGGAGTTAATCTAAGGCCTTATTCACTTTATCAAGAGTTTGATCTTGGACCACTGAAGCCGACGACCATGTGACTACAGTTGGCCGATCGCTCAATTCGGCTACCTTTGGGGATGTTTAAGGATGTTTTAGTGCAAGTTGGAGAGGTAGTAATTCTGGTTGATTTTATGATTTTGGATGTGGGCAAAGTGCCGATTGCGAGCACGGAGCATACCATTTTATTAGGGCGCCCATTTATGTCTACCTCCCATACTTTGATTGATGTCCACAAAGGGAGAATGACAACGACCATTTTGGGCGCAACAGTGATGTTTTCTCTAACGGATATTCAAAGCACTCCCACCTCTGCCATGCAAGATGATTGTTCGTTCTTTGACCCCTTTACATCATGCATCCACGAGCTAATAGGAATCGCAACTTTGGACAAGATAGGTGACGGAGACGACGCCGGATTTCCAAGAAAGGTGGGGGATACACTAGAAGTTGATTTAAGTGAGGAGTTTGATGAGTTTGACAACGAGAAGAATTTGAGTGGGGAGGATTTGATTGAGTTACTAGGAATCGACATAAGTGATATTATTGAAGAATTCCAAGATGACTTGGATGTGAATAATGAAGCACCTAAGATTGAGCCAAGGGTGGAGTTGAAGCCACCAAAGAATAAGGGCAAGGCATATAACAACGATTGGATGAGGAATAAGAAGAAATCGAAAGAGGTTCACACCAAGAAGGTTAAAAACTTGCAGTATGAGGTTGGTCAATTAGTGATGTATAATCACGAACGTAAGTTTGATACAACTGATCTCAAGACCTCATGGAGTGGACCGTTCTTGATAAAACATATGGATGAGTACGGAGTAGCTACGTTATACGATGAGGTTATAAAATCATCTTTTCAAGTCCACAAACATAGACTGCAACCTTATCGCTAAGGAAGGAAGAAGAATCGAGATCGTAAATTGGTGGTGATGGGAGATCCACCACAAGGTTGGAATTAATTGAACAATATAGCATCGAGCAAGCGACGTTAAAAATTGCGATTCTCGGGAGGCAACCCGAGATTTTTGTATCCTTTTGTATTTTATTTTCAGTTTATTTCATGCTTTATTCTCATTTTAATCTTTTTAGAACAGATGGAAGGACTCAAACGAGGAGAATTGATCAATCAAGCGAAGGAATAATTGACGCAGCATTTCCGCCCGCGTCGACGCCGAGAATGCTCGCGTCGGTCGACATGGAGTCGACCCAACTTCTGAAGAAAAGGTCTCTGTCGCGTCGATCTTGCTCGCGTCGGTCGACGCAATGTCAACGTGAACCCAAACCCAGCCCAGAACGCGTTGAAACTTGGATTTTGACCCACCAACCCGACCAGAATTCACATGACCCACAGCCAAAACCTGCTTGACCCTATAAAACAACCGCAGCCCTTCTTTTCCTTCCCTATTGATTCACAACTTCAATTCCTTCTTCCTTTCACCAACAATTGCCTTCATCCTTCAATTTTTCTTTCTTTCTTCAACAATTCTTGCTCCTCAACGCTCAACACCCAGAAATTAACCAACATTACTAGAAATTCCACCTCCCATCTTACATTCAAGCTAGTTTCTCAAAAACAGGCTACGTGGGTTTGGAGCAATTTTCTGGAAACGGGCTAGTTTCAAGCAACGATTGTCTAGGTACTTCGCTTAAACTATCTTGGGATTATTATTGTTGTTGTTAGTTGTATTTGGGAAGCTTTTGGTTCAAGAAGTTTTCAAATTCTTAGTTAGTTGAATACGCACGCCAAGTGTTCGACCAAATTCCCCAAAGAACCAAAGAGTTTTATTTTTGAGTATTCTCATTCCCGCTCAACTTCGTATTCATGAATAATGTCTCGGGAGGGCGAACGCAAAGATATTTTGGGGAAATACGGAGCGCCCATTCTGATTTACGACAAAAACGAAGGCAAGTTTTTCGAAAACATTCAAGGATGGGAATTCGCATCCCATCGAGTTATTAACATAGACGATATCGAGGAGAAATCGTTAGAAGGCTCAGAGCATCATGCCGATCTTTTGCGATATGTCGATGGCCTCGGTTGCGGTTATTTTGCTCGGATGAACCTTCCCGGTTTTCGCGAGCTAATGCTTGAATTTTTTGCAACCTTGAAGACTCACAATGACGATATGTTTACTTGTAGGCTAGGTGGGAATGAAATCTATGTGGACGATGAGATTTTTGGTAAAATTTTTGGTTTCCCGACCGAAGGGGACAACTCGATTGGCGTCCAAGGTTTTGACATAGCCTCATTTTGGGGGATGATAACCAGGGGCAACACGGGCGATTACAAGTGGTTCCCGTGCTCAAAAATTCAAGATGATGCCCTTTACGTCACTTACAAAATACCAGCCCACATCGTCTTATGTAAAAACGAGGCCACTTACGCGACCAAGCCCGAGTTATTTGTTCTTCAATGTCTTGTTAACGGTCGTTGACCCCGGCTTTACCCATTGATTTTGAGCGGACTTTACAATGTTACAAAGGGCACGCAGGGCAACAAATCGCCCTTACTCTCCTTCGCACCGTACATTTCGGGTTCAATCCGGCCGAAAATGGTTTTCGACCACTCGGGACATCTCCACTTTCTTTGACACGTGCCCCTGCACCCCGAGTGAGATCCACTACTCATGGAGGATCCTCGTCTCAACCGAGCGACGAGGATGGCGATGCGATAATAGAGCCAGCCCCACGTACCAATTCGGGCCCGAGTCTTGATTGGGGCCAATTTTTCGAAGATAACCAGGCATTTCAGTTGAAGATGTTCGACAAGACCCAAATAATCGACGACAAGATAGACACGAATCACGAGCAAAACCGACGGAGCTTGAGGAAGACGCGAGCTCATATTTCACAACTCAAGGAGCGATTTGAGGCATCGTTCCCCCAGCTCGGTATGGACGTCGATAAAAATCCCGAGGATGATGGATCCCGCGAGTTCTGATATCTTTGTATCGTTATTTTTTATTTAGAAAAAATCCGAAAATATTGTAATTTTCTTTCCTTTGCTTTTGTTTGTTTTGTTTTTCTCAGGACATTTCATATGACGTACGTTGGAGCGACGACCAATTGCACAATTCAACGAGTAGCGGCTTGACCTTCTATATTTTTAGGGATTTTTCCTTTTCCTTCCTTTTTTTGACTTTTGGATGTATTTGTGGCAATCAGGAGATTGCCGGGATTTTTAGAGAGGGGGGTGGTCGAGTGTGAATTTTATTGCTTAATTGTGTAATTTTTAATATTTAGCCTGTAATAATTAAATACATAAACGTGATTAATTGCTATTTCTGCACTGATTTGTGTTTGTATGGCTTGCCTTTAAAAGTTAACTAAGATTAGATTTGAGGCTTTTGTCTTTTGAGCGTGTATAAGTCCATAAAATTTTTCAAAATTATTATTTATATATTGTAAAATGGTACTTGGATGCAATTGATTTCCTAAAACCTTAAAAGCAGCATCAATTCAAATGATTTCATGCAAAAAGCCAGTGAGTAGCCTGAGTGATTATCATCATTGCATGTACTTGAATAAGTTTCAATTTTGATCTCTTTGAAACCACTGTGTGAAGTTGACTTCGAAAATGAGGTTAAGGCATAGATATAAACAATATTTCATCAATATCCATAAATTTTAGTCACTATAGATTCCGAATGATCCAATCATAGACAAATAATCCATGCCTATAGCCTTGAGTGATTTTATTGAGTCGACCCCTACTAACCCATTAAAAGTGTGGGGTAGGAGTTAGCTATTATTATTGGTTATTTATGTTTTGGAGATTTACAAGGGATTTATGAAATTTTTGTAATTAAGGACCACCATCGGAAAGAAAAAAAATATATATATATATACCCCATAAAAAAATTATAAAAGGGGGAAGTAAAAAGAAGAAGAACAAGAAGGATGGTGAGTTTAGTTGAATTTTGTTATTCATTGCCTATACGCTTTATGAAGGCTTATGTTTTATTATTTTATTTATTATGAGGCCTAATGTTTTAAGGGCAAAAGAGTTGTGTTGAATAAGAAGCACATTATAAGCTTCAATTATGATTAAGTGGTTCGAGCAAAAGTCGGTTTAGATTTACGAGTTGATAAATAACCTACATTTAAAGGCTACATTATGAGAGATAAGTGAGGTTTTAATTTTTGAACGAGGCGAAGCAAATTGCTTCATGATTAGATTAGGTTGAGTGAGTTATTAATCACGTTAGAACGTGAGTTAGCCACATGTATATATTCCATACCCATCCAAAGAGCCTTACATTACAACCCGAAAAGACCTTTTCCGATTATTAGTTTTGATAACACACTTAATTAGCGATTGAAAAGAGATTGATTTCCCGTGCTTATTTATTGTGCATGTATATGTATGATTTGAGCGTATACACGTCCTATGCAGCAATGCTTGAATGCTTTTGAGCGAACATCCATAAATATTTCCCTTTTGAGAGGATGCATGAATTTGATTTTGAAGCGACAATGTAATAAGGGTGGAGTGTTTGACGTTGCGTGACTTGTATCTATATTTTCAAAATTATGTATGTAGCACGACACGACTCATTGCTTTAGCTGATTTTCTTTCTTATTATACTTTGAATCTATCGTTTGTTCGAGGACGAACAAACCAATTAAGCGTGGGGTAGTTGATTACCACATATTTGTCCTCATTTTTATTATCATTTTAGTTCGTTTTTATATTTATTTTTGGTATAAGTTTGATGATTTAAGCTTAATTCCGTATCATTATACTTCCAGCTTATTTTACCGTATTTTGATCATAAATGATGAGAATAGGTGATTATTCGTTGTTTTTCACTTTACAGCTAAGTAACCGGAAGAGTTCATCGCGTAAAGAGATGAATTTCGATGTTTAAGAGTGGAAAACGAGCTTTCCAGTGAAAGATTAGCAGAAAGATCGAGAAAATGAGATGAGCAGCGAAGTTGCGTCGGTCGATGCAAGCGTCGACGCTTCCCTGCCCACGATGGCTGACACTACGTCGATGCTAAGCCGACGTAACTTGATGTTGAATCGATCCATGACCGCGTCAATCGACGTCCCTGCCCAGTTGACGCCGAGCCCCTACTGGCGTCGGTCGATGCAAAGTCGATGTGACTGCCCAGAAATGCATTTTTAGGTTTTCTTGTGCTCCAAGGCATGCTATAACTATATAAACCCTTCATATTTCGTATTTTTAGAAGAGACACGACTACCTAGGGTTAGAGAGCACAGATATAACGCATCTACACATTCCGTTACGTAGTTAGAGATCGAGATTGAAGATTCAAGTTCTGTACGGTTCAAGATTCACTTCAAGTCAAGATCTTCGTTCCAACTCCGGATTCGCTGGAGATTTTTACCATTTTTATTAGTCGCAATAAGTTTTCTAAACACTCTCTTAGTTAATTTCTAGTTTAATAATTAGATTTAATTTCTTAGTTAATTCTATAGTTAGATAATTTGTTCTCAATTTACTTTATGCTTGATACTTTGGATATTTTGGATTCATCTAGTTTATTTATGCTAATTGGTTTAAGTTTAATTTCCCGTTTTTAGATTCCTATGATTAAATTGCTTAATGATAGTTGCTTATATTCATATTCCTTAGATTCGTTTATGTTATTCATGAGAATCAATTAGGCTTAAATCATTACTGCTTTTTATTGCTAGTTTAATTATTTCTTAGTTCTTAGGTTTAAGTAAACTAGTTATTTCTCTTAGTTCTAGTTGGTAATCTAAGTTAAGGTTAATTAGTTTAAATTTAATATTGCTTAAATCCGTAGTTCATGATTAAATCAAAACCCTCAAGAAACCCCCAGTTTGTATTTATTAAATGTTTACTTGTGATTGAGAAAAGCATCCAAGATACCGAACAGTGGTCCTCGAGAGAATCGACTTGAGTCAACTTACCACCCTACAAGTTCCTCGTACTCTTGCGAGCAAGAGTAAATGTTTAAATTTAAAAATATATATTTGGGGTGCACAAAAGCTTGAACACGTCACTATCAGTGTACCCAATATGTTTCACAAGTACACTAGCATCATAAAAAATACCATAATCAATAGTACCTTTAACATAACGAAGAGTTCTATTCGCTGCCTCCCAATGATTTGAATACGATTTCTCCATAAACCTACTAATCAGACTTACAGCCAACATAATGTTAGGCCTTGTTGCGGTAAGATACATCAAGATTCTGAAACATTATTGTATTAACAAGCCTTACTTCACCATGTTATCATAGCTTTAAACCAGTAATGCACGGGGTTGCAACTAGATTCGCTTTCTCCATTTTGAATTTTTTCAAAATCTCATGTGCATATCTCTCTTGTGGGATAAAGATCCATTCAATAGTTTTTTGAACATTTATTCAAACTAAATGATTTATTTTTCCCAAGTCAGTCATCCCGAATGCATATATCATTGATTTCTTAAAATCAAACACCATCTCCAAATTATTCTTAATGGTTTTAAGATTTTTTTTATTTTCGAAAATTATATAAAATAATTACATAATTAGTGTATAATTTAGGTGTTTTTTGGTATAATTAGGGTTTAGTTTTAAGGTTTATTTTATAATTAGTGTTTAATTTAGGTAGTATTGTATAATTATCGTTAATTTAGAAATTATTGTATAATTAGTATTTTTGTATAATTAGGGATTAATTTAGATATTTTGGTATAATTATAGTTCATTTAGGATTTCTTGTATAATTAAGTATAAATTTAGAATTCTTTGTATAATTATAATTAATTTACGTTTCTTGTATAATTATCAATAAAATAAAATATTGCACACCATCGTATTAAACTATCCATGTTACCTAATAGGAATTTAACTTAAAAACTAAATTTTGTGGGGTGCGCAGGCCCATGCAGTAAGCTACCTAGACGGACCTTCCCCCTAAAAAAATTAATTTAATATCGTGTGGGCACATGGCCCACATATCAGATATTAAACTGATAAGAAYAGATACTACACTTGATCTTAGCCAAAAGGCCAAGAAAGGTATGAGCTTATAAGTCATAGGGCCTGCCATTTTGTATACATGTCACTAGCTTTCATATTTTCTCCCATTCGATGTAGGATAAATTAGAAAACTATCTTAGATTTTACATGTTTTCCAAATTTGCTTCGTACTCCCAAAGTTTCAACAATTTTCCAGAAAACAAGTCTTCCAAGTGGTTTGTAAAAATATCGGCCAATTGCTCGTAATTTCAGCAATAATTGAGATTTAATTCTCCTTCATTGACAACCTCTCTCAAAAAGTAAAATATTACCGTATATGTTTCATTTTTCCATGCAACACGAGATCTCTTGAAATAGAAATGGCTGAACTATTATCACAGAATAGAATAGTTGGGTCATTTTGCTTGTACTTAAGATTTTCCCATTTTCTTCTTATCCACAAAGTTTGATATTCAGCCAAAGATGTTGCGATATATTCCGCTTCAGTATTAGAGAGTGCCACGATAGGTTGCTTCTTTAAGGACCATGAGATTGCTCCGCTTCCGTAATTAAACACGTAACCGGAAGTACTTCTAGAATTATAAAAATTTCCTCCAAAGTCACTATTAGAGTAACCAATGAGTTTCACAAGTACACTTGCATCATAAGAAATACCATAATCAATAGTACATTTAACATAACGAAGAGTTATTTTTGCTGCCTCCAAATGATTTGAATAAGATTTCTCCATAAACCTACTAATCAGACTTACAACCAACATAATGTTAGGCCTTATTGCGGTAAGATACATCAAGATTCCGAAACATTGTTGTATTAAGCCTTCCTTCACCTTTTTGTCTTAGCTTTAAACCAGTAATGCACGGGGTTGCAACAGGATTCGCTTTTTCAATTTTGAATTCTCTCAAAATCTCATGTGTATTTCTCTTGTGAGATAAAGATCATTCAATAGTTTTTTGAACATTTATTCCAACTAAATGATGTAATTTTCCAGAGTCAGTCAACTCGAATGCATTCATCATTGATTTCTTAAAATCAAACACCATCTCCAAATTATTCTTAATGATTTTAAGATTTTTTTTATTTTCGAAAATTATATAAAATAATTACATAATTAGTGTATAATTTAGGTGTTTTTTGTATAATTAGGGTTTAGTTTTAAGGTTTATTTTATAATTAGTGTTTAATTTAGGTAGTATTGTATAATTATTATTAATTTAGAAATTATTGTATAATTAGGGGTTTTGTATTATTAGGGATTAATTTAGGTATTTTGGTATAATTATAGTTCATTTAGGATTTTTTTTTTATAATTAAGTATAAATTTAGAATTTTTTGTATAATTAAAGTTAATTTACGTTTTTTGTGTAATTATCAATAAAATGAAATATTTCACACCATCGTATTAAGCTATCCATGTTACTTAATAGGAATTTAACTTAAAAACTAAATTTGGTGGGGTGCGCCAGGCCCGTGCTGTACTGCATCGCACGGGCGACGCTCGAAGGCCTAGGTAGCAAGCTACCTAGACGGACCTTCCCCCTAAAAATAATAATTTAATATCGTGTGGGCACATGGCCCACATATCAGATATTAAACTGATAAGAACAGATACTACACTTGATCTTAGCCAAAAGGCCGAGAAAGGTATGAGCTTCTAAGTCATAGTGCCTGCCATTTTGTATGCATGTCTCCAACTTTCATATTTTCTCCCATTCGATGTGGGATAAATTATAAAACTAACTTTCATTTTGCATGTTTTCCAAATTTACTTCGTACTCCCAAAGTTTCAACAATTTATCCAGAAAAGAAGTCTTCCAAGTGGTTTTGTAAAAATATCGGCCAATTGCTCGTCATTTCAGCAATAATTGAGATTTAATTCTCCTTAATTGACAACAAGAATGCTTAAGTCAGTAAGCGTTTGAGGTGTTTTTCAGAAAGAAAGCAAGAATGCTTAAGTGAATGACATACCTCTCTCAGCCTTGGGGCTGAGATATTTATAGCTTTCCTAGTGGGGACCCCTTTCCGGGATCTTAGAAGCAAAGGCCGCGAATCATGGGCTGTTACGCAACAAATTCTTACAAGTGGTTCCACTTGTCTCTTCTATGTAGGCAGGTGACCAGACCTGCTTAATTCAGCTCTTTCCTTGTTCTTAAGGTTTCCGGGTCTGCCTAGCTATTTCTTACTCGGCTTCAGCACTAGGCGGTTTATTGTCTTTCTTGGCAGGACCTCCTATCCGGGATCTCAGAGGCATTGACCGCAAATCGTGGGTCGTTGGGGCAACAGTCTCTTACAAGTGGTCCCTCTTTTCACTCTCCGAGCAAGGAGTCAGATCTGTTATAAACCTGTTCTTCCGGCACTACCACCAAGAACTCCTGTCAAGGGAATACTTCTGCGTTAGATATCTCATGAGATCATCCAACTCTTACCCAATGATTCTCCGGAGCTACCCCAACCAGGTCTGGTATACGTACAGCCCTATCAACTCCTCCCCCCCAATATTTGGGGTAGATCGGTAATACCCCCAGATTTTTTTTTTTTTTTTTTTTTTGCAATAAATGGGGTCATGTCCTCCTTTATGACTTCTTGTACTAGGGGAATCCCGAGATATCCACCTGCCCCACAGCCCTAATAATTGGCATTAGTGGTGTCGGTTCATTTTCCCAAAAACGGTCCTTATTCCGCACGTCTTCTCTGACACGTAGGTAGCGTGTGGTTTGACCTAGGACGTTTGGCGCTCCACCAGCGTACAAAGTACTGTTAGCATTAAATGCGGGAATCCCATCAAATCCCAGCTCCTCGATTTTCGTTTTTCAAATTGATCCATTTTTCCCTTTTGTCCCCCCAAAATACCTTTCCCTCTTCATTTTTAAATTCTATTTCTCAAAAACTCTCTAAAAGCTTCCTCCCTTTCCCTTCTGCAATATTTCGGCGATTTCTGCAACTCTGCTAATCTTCTTCCAATCTTTCCAAGCAATTATTACCAGGTACCCTTTCTTTCTTCACGCATTCTTTAATTATGTCAATTTCTTCTTCCCGAACCAACTCCGCCAGGGAGGGCTCATTGGGGGCAACTCCGGTGAACTCCACCTCTACCGTGAACCTTTCCTCGGCTGATTCCTACGCGAATGGCTCCAGGGATGGGGCTACCAGCGATCCTACCTCCCCCCCCCCCCCCCCCCCCCTTCTAACAACCTATCCTCAATAGTTAGCAATCAGACCATTAAGGAAATCCGTGCAAAATTTCGTATCTCCGATATGTTCTCCTTCACTAATCCGGCACCCGGCGAGGGAGCATCATCACCTCCCGCCGGTCATCTTACTTTCTACGTAGACCAGTTCTACGCGGGGTTAAGCCTACCCGTCCATCCCTTCGTTCAGGCTATTTCTAGGTTGTACCATATTCCAGTACAGCAATTCCTGCCCAACGCTTTTCGCGTTATGGCCAGATTTCATCTGGCAGCTTAGTATGCCAGGATCACCCCCACAGCTCAGCTCTTCTTCTCTTTATTCCAAGCAAAGAGTTCTTCCGGTTTTTTCTACTTATCTGGACGATCATACGTCCATTTCTTATCAGGTCTTCCTACCTCTCATAAGGCCTGGAAAAAGAAGTTCTTCTTCATTCAGTGCTCGGGGGATTGGGGCTTCTCTACCGAACCCATCAGTTTTCTACATCCTCAAATGCGCTTACCTCGAGAGGTTAGATCACCAGATCTGAAGGAAAAAATTGCCCTATTAAACAAGAACCCCTTAGACTTGTCCAAGATACTTACCGTCAAGATCTTAAACTTCTTCAATTCCAAACAAGGGCACGGTCCTCTGCCCCCTGATTTGCATCATTTTGTACATATTTTCATTACCGTTTTTGTTTCACGTTGCGTGTTTTTCGCTTGCTTTTTGTTGCGTTAGGAGTCGGGTTGGCCGTTTTTCGTATTTCTAGATTTTCTTAGTTTTTGTATGTTTTATTAGTAACTTTCGTGGTTTTTCACTTTTCCATTTTTCTTGGCCGTAGGACGTCCAAGCGGGGCCCACGCTCATTTGGGATCGTTCATACTCGACTCGGGAATGGACGGACAAAGAAAGGAAGCGCAGCAGACGAGGTTCGATAAACCGGCGGACGCGAAAAGAATGAGTAATCGAGCTGGGCGCTGGAATCCAGTCGGCCGACTGATTGTTCAGTCGATCGGCTGACTTTGTAGTCGATCGACTGAACCGGCAATATCGACTGGATTCCAGGGACTTTTGGCATTTTGGACGAGGCAGTCGATCGACTGCCTACTTGGCCGATCGACTGCGGTCGGTCTACTGGACCTCTCAAGATCGACTGGATTCCAGGGCTCCAGGCCGTTTTGACATCGCAGTCGATCGACTGCCGACATAATCAATCGACTGCCGACATAATCGATCGACTGCCAGTCGATGTTTAGTGGCTCTTTTGATTATCAAACTTTCAATTTCATTTTATAGCTTTCTAGCTTATGAACTTATGCTTTTAAGTTATCTAGTTATAATCAAATTCTAAGTTTGTAAAAGTTTATTAAGATCTTCCTTTTTAAACCCTTAATTAATGCTAAGTACTTTTGTTGACTTATTCAAATAAGTTGACTTTAATTTTCCCTCCATTTTCTTAATTTCAAATTATTAAGTTTTAATAGTTAATTAAGTTTAGATTGATCGTTTTTATTTTAAGCTTAATTTCCTTTAAAAGTTTTAATGTTTTTTTAAATCTTAAGTTTCAATTTAAATCTTAGTTATAAAAACCGAACAATGACTATCGCTTTCTTAGGTCAAATTAGTTTAATCAAAACCGACGATAAGAACAACTGAGAAACCGG
>BMAC01000936.1:71650-100395 GCA_014905375.1 Phtheirospermum japonicum
TGTGGGGTTGCCAAAGGAGTGTATTTATCAAAGCGAGGCCTCCCTCCAGACAGGTCTGGCCTAAACTTTTTCACAGCTCCTCTTTCCTCGCGATCATGCCTTTCTCTCTTCCTTTCTCCCTCATCCTTGATCTTCAAAGCTTCTTCCAAATGGATATACTTCTCCGCTCTCTCCAAGAGCTCCCCAAATTTCAGAGCTGGTTTCACCACCAGCGATTGGAAAAATTCTCCCTTCCTCAGGCCCTGTGCCAAAGCGTTTACCAACAGCTCTTCTGACGCAGAAGGGACCTCTAACTTAGCTGTTGTGAACCTATTGATGTAAGCACGCAGGCTTTCGCTCTCTTTCTGCTTCAGGCTGAAAAGTTCAAGCGGCATTTTCTGATACTTCCTACAGCTCGTAAACTGGTGCAGGAAGGCCGAACTAAATTCGTCAAAGTTACTGATAGAACGAGGCGGTAACTGGCTAAACCAGAGCTGCGCCGACTTAGTAAAAGTCATCGGGAAGACTCGGCACATAACAACGTCCGAAAATTTATGTAGAGCTGCCGCGATCTCGAAGCGACTGAGATGGTCCCACGGACCTGTGGTTCCATTATACTCAAAGCCCAAGGAGCGATACGAAGCTGGTACGTCATCACGCATGACCTCCTCGGTGAAAGGAATGCCCCGCTGCGCTGGCATGGCACCAGCATTCGTCAGTTTCCTCTTGAATTCTCGCAACTCTTTTTGCAAACTCTGCATCTGTTCAGCCAGAACTGGATTAGTCTGGCTTGAAGTCTCGCTGTCGGAGGTGAAGAAGTGCTCTTCCCTGTCTTGTAGAGGAGCCCGATCCGCATGCTGTCCTCGCAATGGCTCCGTTCCCACCACCGGGACAGTTCGTGCTGGTGGCGTCGCCATCTCCGCGAACCTGTTTTCCACCGCCGTCTCCACGGCTTTGCCGATTAGCTCCGAGAGCTGTAAAAGGAAGGATTCGTTAAATGAACCACCCATAGTTGGCACAGATCTACTGAGCGGGGGCGATATAGCGCCTGGCGCGGCCCATCGCCGACGTATCTATCGAACTGGGCATCCCCCACGGCGCAGCGGAACTAGAGGTTCCACCAAGCTCACCCACCAAGTTCCGTCGTAAACTTTCTGAAGCCATGAAATAAAAAGAAAACCTCACGTCTTAACTTGATCACCTTCCCACAGACGGCGCCAATTGTTTCAACCCAAAAAATGACCAACGTTAAGACTGCTTGAAACCTTGAACACCTTCCTGATCTGCACGACAAACAAGAGTTAGAAAGGACCACCTATGATTTTCCGGTGGAAACCTCTCCGATGCTTAGGTCAATAAGCGTTTCAGGTGTTTTTCAGAAAGAAAGCAAGAATGCTTAAGTGAATGACATACCTCTCTCAGCCTTGGGGCTGAGATATTTATAGCTTTCCTGAATATGTCCCACTTGTCTCTTCTATGTAGGCAGGTGACCAAACCTGCTTAATTCAGCTCTTTCCTTGTTCTCAAGGTTTCCGGTTCTGCCTAGCTATTTTTTACTCGGCTTCAGCACTAGGCGGTTTATTGTCTTTCTTGGCAGGACCTCCTTTCCGGGATCTCAGAGGCATTGACCGTAAATCGTGGGTCGTTGGGGAAACAGTCTCTGACAAGTGGTCCCCCTTGTCACTCTCCGATCAAGGAGTCAGATCTGTTATAAACCTGTTCTTCCGGCACTACCACCAAGAACTCCTGTCAAGGGAATACTTCTGCTTTGGATAACTCATCAGATCATCCAGCTCTTACCCAATGATTCTCTGGAGCTACCCCAACCAGGTCTGGTATACGTACAGCCCTATCAAGGACCATGAGATTGCTCTGCTTCCCTAATTAAACACGTAACCTGAAGTACTTCTAGAATTGTCAATATTTCCTCCAAGGTCACTATCAGTGTAACCAATGAGTTTCACAAGTACACTAGCATCATAAAAAATACCATAAATAATAGTACCTTTAACAGAAAGAGGTACGATTTCTCCATAAATCTACTAATCAGACTTATTGCCAACATAATGTCAGGCCTTGTTGCGGTAAGATATATCAAGATTTCGAAACAATGTTGTATTAACAAGCATTCCTTCACCTTTTTAGCTTTGCTTTAAACCAGTAATGCACGGGGTTGCAACAGGATTCACTTTCTCCATTTTGAATTTTTTCAAAATCTCATGTGCATATTTCTCTTGTGAGATAAAGATCCWTTCAATTGTTTGTTGAACATTTATTCCAACTAAATGTTGTAATTTTCCTAAGTCGGTCATCTCGAATGCATCCATCATTGATTTCTTGAAATCAAACACCATCTCAAAATTATTCTTAATGATTTTTTTTTTATTTTCGAAAATTGTATAAAATAATTACGTAATTAGTGTATAATTTAAGTTTTTTGTATAATTAAGTTTTAGTTTTATTTTGTTTTATAATTAGTATTTAATTTAGGTAGTATTGTATAATTGTCATTAATTTAGAAATTATTGTATAATTAGGGTTTTTGTATAGGGTTTAATTTAGATATTTTGGTATAATTATAGTTAATTTAGGATTTTTTGTATAATTAAGTTTTAGTTAGAATTTTTTGTATAATTATAATTAGTTTATGGTTTTTTGTATAATTATCATTAAAATAAAATAAAATATTGCACACCATTGTATTAAACTATCCATGTTACCTAATAGAAATTTAACTTTAAAACTAAATTTGGTGGAGTGAGCCAGGCCCGTGTAGTAGTGTAACGCATGGGCGACGCGCGAAGGCCCAGATAGCAAGCTACCTAGACAGACCTTCCCCCTAAAAAAATTAATTTAATATCGTGTAGGCACATGACCCACATATCAAATAGTAGACTTATAAGAACAGATACTACACTTGATCTTAGCCAAAAGGCCGAGAAAGGTATGAGCTTCTAACTCAAAGGGCCTGCCATTTTGTATGCATGTCTCCAACTTTCATATTTTCTCCCATTCGAGCTCTAAACAAGCTTCCAACCCAAAACCGAAAGCTCCGGCAGCCACCGGGTCTAACACCCAAGTCCTTTTATGGTCGTTCGCCACCTGGGCATCCATCTTCATCGCTGATAGCCAGTCCGGGGTGAGTTTCCCCACGTTGACGTAGAGCGCGTGGTTTTTGGGCTTGAAATTGGGGATCTCTTTGACGGAGTGAATCATCGTCGGCGAAGAGCCACCGGCGAGCAGGATATTGGCAATGAGATCCATGGAGACGAGGTTTCTGATGCTTTGTAACCAAATAAATCAGCGATGAACTGAAAGGAGGCTAGGTTTTTTTGGTTTAATATATTTTTTTTGGTTTAATATTTAATTCAGATCGTCGGATGAAACACAAGTCAACGGTTAAAACAACTTGATGGAGCAAGACGAGGATCAGTGACATAGAAGACTACTAGTCTACGGCAGTTCTAATCGAACCGACTGAATCGAACTTTCCGCACCTACTTTAGAAATAAGTTTGTCAGGCTTAAAAGTTCGATCGCAAGAGTACGAGGTCACTTGTAGGTTGGTAAGTTGACTCAAGTCGAATCTCTCGAGGAAAACTAATGGGAGGTTTTCTTTGTGTTTGATTTCACGAATGATAAAATAATAAAGAAAAAGCTAATATAAACACTTGGAATTAAAACGTTGATTTAAATGACGAACAACGAAATCAAAAAGTTTGAGAAGATTTAAGAAAATGGGGGTCTAGAGTAAGGGTGTGCAAATTTCGGTCAAAACCCGAATTGTCTGAAAAAACTGACCGAATTACAAGATTCGATTCGGTTTTTTTAAGGATAGTTCGGTTTTTGGTCGTAAAATATTCGATCAATTCAAGCGGTTTCAGTTTGACTACAAAAAAAAACTGATATAACCGAACTGACCGAATTATATATATTATATATATATTAATTATATTTTTTTAAAATATTTTTATGGCTTAAAAAATAATGGAAATTAAAAAAACATAATTTGGTTAGGCCAGAAACTGACTAAAACCGACTCGAATATTTCGGTTCGGTCGAGAGTCGGTTTTCCATATTTTTCAGTCGGTTCGGTTCAACCGACGACCGAATTCGGTCGGTTCAGTTCAACCGACGACCGAATTCGGTCGGTTCGGTCAACTGAACCGACCGATTCACACCCCTAGTCTAGAGCTCTAGAATCATCTCCACGACCACTTGTGCATTTCATCGAACACCTTACCTACGAGCTAGGGTTGTCAATCCCAACTTGTAGATTAAGTACCCAACAATCCCAATTTATGGTTCTAAATGATTTTAGGCACTGGACCCGTAAGATATAGCCAACAATCATCAACATATTCAATATCACAAATTCAAAACAACCAAGAACCATGAAAAGCTTTGAAAGAAGAATCAATGGAGTTTTAAAGAATAATTATTCTAATTAAGCAATTAAGAAATTAAACTAATTAAGCAAAGGAAATTAAAAGAAACTTACTAATTAAGAAGGAGAATAACATCGTCCAAACTCTAAATTAAAATAAGATCTACGAAAACTAAGAAAGTACCTAAGATCTACTAAAACTAAGAAACTAGAGTTTGAAAAGTAAAGGTAGAAGAAAGAAAACAAAGAACATTCTTGGGTTGTCAATCCAAGAGGTTCGAGAACAAAGAAGGGGAAATTCCCAGGTGGTAGCCACGTCTCTGATCCTGTTCTTTTTATGGGCCGAGGGCTCTAAATTCCCGAAATTGTGATGACATTGGGTAACCCAATGTGGACAGCATACCCAATGTCATTGGTAACACATCAGAACGAGGCCTAATTTCGCTAAAATTCTACTCGCGGGCCCACACTCGTCCATCTTAAGACTTAAACACTTCAAAATCCTTGGAATAAACATAAAATCCATATCATAGATCAAATCATGGTAAGATAAGCCGGAGATACATAAATATGGAAATATGCTCAATCTATCCAACCTACATCGAAACTTATAAAAAATCCAACTAAAATTCTACCCAAATATATATAAAAATCAAGTCAAATGCATACAAATCACAGACGTTAAATCCAATGAACTTAGCGGCGGTTCTAATGGAATAAACATTAAATACACACGAACTAATTAACGTATGAACTAATTAACGTCGATTTTTAAGGAAACGCCATGAATACTTGTTAATTCACAGTGGTTCTTTAAGAACCAATGTTAATTAGTTCATGTGTATTTAATGTCGGTTCCATTAGAACCGCCGTAGAATGTAGGATTCTACGGCGATTTTAAGATAATCGCCGTTAAATGATAGATTTAACATCGATTTTTTGGAAAATTTTCGTAAAAACATATTTAACAGCGGTTTTAAGAGAACCGCCGTAGATGAGGTGCCGTAGAAAGTCCTTTCTGTAGTAGTGAAAGTCAAATCATGTATCTCTTAAATGCTTCAGAAGATTTGATGTGAATTCTCAAGGACCAGATCATACTCAACAGTTAAATTTCAATACTCAGCATGGCTCACAGAATAATTCTCCTCATGCACTGGTTGGTCAATAAACAAGAGGTTACAATGATGGTAATTACTTCTCAAATCATGATGCTTCTTGGTATTTTGACAGTGGGGCATCTACACATGTCACGGCTGATTTAGAGAACCTGTCCCTTCATTCAGTTCCATATCAAGGAGCAGAGAGACTTGTTGTTGGTATCCCTCCCAAGCTGCTTACCAGACTCAAGTTCAAAGCACAAGTGTCGACAACTGGCATAGAAAATTAGGACATCCATGTAGCCTAGTTCTAAAGATAGTACTCAAACATGTTGGAGTATCTGCAATTTCTAATAATGTAGATTTAAGTGATGCTTGTAAACTTGGCAAGCTTCATAAAAAACACTTTGCAAACCAACCTACAAAAACAAGTGCTCCTGTTCAACTTGTACACACTGATGTATGGGGTCCCTCTCATGCACAATCTGTTGATGGTTTTACATATTACATTCACTTCATTGATGAGTCACAAGGTATACATGGACTTTTCCACTCAAACATAAGTCAGAAACTCTAACCATTTTCAAGTATTTCAACAACTTTATAGAAAGAGAATTTAATACGAACATAAAATGCATTCAGAGTGACTGGGTGGTGAGTACAAAGCTCTTGTTCCACTTCTAACCCAACTTGGAATCAAATTTGAAAACCCTTGTCCTCATACAAATCAACAAAATGGTAGGGATGAGAGAAAACACTTACATATTGTAGAAGTACGTTTGTCCTTTCTTGCTCAAGCTAAAGCTCCTCTCAAATACTGGTGGGATGCTTTTTCTTTTACTATTTATGTTATAAATAGATTACTTACTCGTGTCCTACAATCACAATCACCCTATCAAAAACTTTTTGGCTTTATTCCTGACTATAATTTCCTTAAGTTTTTTGGATGCATGTGTTTTCCATATCTCAACCATATAACAATAATAAGTTTAAGTTTAGATCCTCCAAGTGCATTTCTCTAAGGCATAGCTCTACTCATAAGGGTTATAAATGCTTAAATTCTTCAGGAAGAGTCTACATATATTCTACAATAGAGTTCAATGAAAATGAGTTCCCTTACACTCGGTTTTTCACAACTACAAAGCCTTGTAACACAACAATGCCATCTACTGTTCCTTCTCCTTTTCCCTTCAGTTCAAATACTGAACCAACAGGTTTAGACTCATCATCATCTCATCAACCAGTCACAAAAAACTCACCATTCACACAGTCATCAAGTCATTCTCACTCAGGTGTAAATCTCATCATTGATCTACCTATTGCACCATCATCACCTTAGAATGTCACTACATAATCACATCCTCCTCCTCCTAGTCATCCTATGGTAACTAGGTCAAAAACAGGTATCTAAAAACCAAAGGTCTTCACTGCCTATCCATCTCCATCTCTCCTAGAGCCATTTACTGTCTCTCAGGCTCTCTCTGATCCCAAATGGAAACAAGCTATGCATGATGAATTCACTGCACTCATGTCAAATAACACCTAGAACCTTGTTCCTTTCAGACCAAATCTACATGTGATTACAATAAATGGATTTTCGGAATCAAACAAAAAGTAGATGGTTCATTGGACAGGTTCAAAGCTAGATTAGTTGCATGAGGTTTTGAACAACAAGCTGGTATTGACTTCTTGGTAACCTTTAGTCAAGTTGTAAAGGCTCGCACAATCAGGCTTGTCTTCTCACTGGCAATCACCGGTAACTGGTCCATTCAGTAGACTGACATCAACAATCCCTTCTTGCATGGAGAGTTGACTGAAAATGTATATGTGTTAACCAGAGTGTTTGTCCACTCAACAAAATCAAAAACAATGTGCACAACAAAAAATAGAAAAATTTCGAGGGATTTTTCTCTCGGTTTTTAGGGAAAATCCCTCAGTTTTAGGAAAAACTGAGGGAAAAACCGAGGGACAATTTCCCTCGAAAAAACCCTCCTCAGGATTTTTTTCCGAGGGAATATTTCCCTCGAAAATCTGAAACCGAGGGAATTCCGAGGGAAACATTCCCCCATACATATCTCCGTGCAATCCCTTAGAAAACCGATGGAAACCGAGGGAATGTTTCCCTCAGAATTCCGAGGGAAATTATTCCCTCGGAAAACCGAGGGCTTTGATTTCCCTCGGACTTCCTAGGGAATAATGTCCCTCGGAACACCTAGGGATTTGTTTTCCCTCGGAATTCCGAGGGAAAAATATTCCCTCGGATTTTTGATATTTCTGAGGGATTTCCTAGGGAATATCCCCTCGGTTTATATTTTTTTATAATTTTTTTTACGTTTCCGAGGGATTACCGAGGGATTGTCCCCTCGATTTTAATTTTTTTTATTAATTTTTAATTTTAATTCCTATTCAATTATTAAAATTCCCAAAAATCTGAAAAATCCATTAATGAAAAGACAAATAAATAAACCAATTATTATAAAAATATTTGAAAATTTAAGAATAATTATATGCGTTCGACATAGTAACAAAGTTTATATGAACCGTAAAACTATCCTACGGATGGGGAGGGGGGTACTGCTGATGGGGAGGGGGAAACTGCTACTGGAAACGAGCATACATTTCAGCCATCTGTGCCATCTGGGGATCCATCCGCGCCTGAAATTCCTTCTGCTGCCGGCGTTCCTCCGCACGTTGTCGCCTTTCCTCGGCTGCCTGATGCTGCATCGCCTCGATCTACATCCTCTGAGCCTGGATCTGCGCCTTGAGCTCTCTGACGTGGCTCTTATCAGCTTGGGAGGAGGTGGAAGAAGAGCGGCCCTTGAATAAACCCTTCGTAGAAGCCACCATCTTCCCATACACGCCGGTGCCGTAATGTCGTCTCTTGCTCGTTACTCTCCTCCTGGGAAGACGCACGTTCCTGTTCCTAGGTCAGCTGTCGCTCGTACTCCTCCTGAAATACAACTCGTTATTAAATTTTTATGTTAAAATCAAAGAATAAGTTAAAAATAAGAAAGAGACTCACATTAATATTAGTAGATCTCATATCGATCCACGCTCCGTCTTTCTTTTGGTGCGTACGTTTAAAAAGATCGTAGCACGTAGCTGGCGCACCCGTCTCCCGCTCCTATATTCAAATAGAATTTTGAAATAATTAACATTAAAATTAAACAAATAAATATTATATTATTATATTCTAAAATCACTTACTATATCCAAAGCATAGTCGATAGTAGATCTAGCACCCCTCGTGTGCTTCGACATCCCAGTACCCGGCCCAGCAGGCTCGCTCCTCCTATTCTTGCTGCACTGCTCGGATTTCTTCTTGTTCTCGGGCTTATCCCACTCAACCTTCCAAGCCCTAGTTGAAATGGATGATATATAAGATACGATATACATTATATGTTATAAATAAAAAATTCTAATTTAATAAGAAAACACATAACCTAATCGTTTACCTATAGACCTCCTCGAGGAGGCACTCCGGCCGAGCACCACCATGGGAGTCAATATGCTGCTTATACTCATTAAGCTGCCTCCCGTAAAGGGCTCCGATCATCGAAAAAAATACCTCTCGTGTCTCTTTATCACTATACTCCTCCGGGCCCCAATAACAAACCTCCTGCAAAATAAAACAATAATTACAATTCAATTGAAACATATGATTGTGTTTTTACAGTAAATAATAACAAATTTGGACACAAAATAATAATTACCTTAAACACCTCCAACCAGAAATCTTTAGTCTCCTTAGGGACCGCCTTATAGCACCACCCGGCGGGATGAAGATCCCTCTCAAAGATCATACGGAGTATTGTTTTGTTACGAATAAAATTTAATCATAATGATAATTATAATTTTAAAATCATTGATTTACTTACTTCGTCCCTGCAATATAAACCTGAACCATACCCCTCTGCGGTGCGACCAACTGCCATCGGGTCTATGATGTACCCGCATCGGATGGGGTCTGTGATGATGTATGCGACATCGGCGTCTGCGTTAGGGTCTGCATCGGGGGTCGCTGGATGATCACTACCGAGACCCATGTAGTCGGTGTCGAAATCAGCTAAACGGTTAGCCGACTCCATATCTGATCGACCTACGCTACCGGATCCTCGATGCAACGGCATCTGATAAATTTATTAGATAATAATACGAGCATTTTACAAAATACTAGTATATGTTAGACACCAAACGTATTAATAAATCCAAATTAAAAAAAGTAGTTATAAAAAAAGTGTGATTTTCAATAAGAATAAATTACAAATATTTCAACCAAACTAATCACTTTCGCTATTAAATGTATCATCAAACTCATCTTCATCCGTATCTTGATCTGTATCTTGATCGGTAAGTAACTCTTCTTCTGTATCATCATTTGTCTCGTTATTACCAAGTTCCTCCACGTAATTATCATTGAGGTCGTGCAACTGAAAATCGGCATCGTCAAGTTGAATCGGACTACGTGTACCTATAGCTTCCTCTTGATATGATTCTTTTATTAGAGGCTCGATAAACTCAACATTTGATCTCGCCTTGATTTTACACGTTGTCCACCAGTCCAATTTGTCTCGTCTCAAACTTGGGTATGCACAGTAGTATACTTGTGTAGCTTGGGAAGCAAGTACAAAAGGTGTTATAGCTCGAGAAGACGAAGATTGGATAAACAATGTGCTGTGCTGACACTGGGTACCAGTCTGACACTGGGTTACCCAGTGTCCGAGTCATGCTGACATTAGCTGCCGCAGCCTGGCTCGCGTCGACTGACGCACCGTCGACGCAAAGGTTTTGAAGCGTCGATCCTAGGCCCGTCAGTCGACGCACTGTCGACGCTATGCCCGCGTCGACTGACGCACCGTCAACGAAAAGGTTCTGAAGCATCGATCCTAGGTGCGTCGATCGATGCTCTGCCTGGTCGAAGCGTGCACCTGGCCCGCGTCGACTGATGCACCATCGACGCTCCGTCAGTTTGAGCGGTTATTTTCGAAAAATCTATAAAAGCTGGTGGTTTTCTTCGTTTTCAAGGTGTTGGAACTTGGGGGGAAGGTCAGAAATTACAGAAAACCCTAGGTTCTTGCCACCTTTCAATCACAAGCATATTTCGGGTTTAAGATTCGAAGATAGCAAGTTCGAGTCATCATTTCCTCGTTTGTTCTTTGTCTTTGTTTTACTTCTTAGTATTTTCGTTTTAGTCTCTTAGATTTTAGATGTTATTTTAGTTTTTCAGACTTTAGATGATAGATAGATAGTTTGTAGTTCGTAGTTTAATTTCTCGTTTAAACTTCGTGACTATTCTCGTTAATTTCGTACGCTTTCATTTCCTTGTTGGTGATGCTTGGTAATATGCAGGTTTTAAATGCTTAAGTTCTCATTTTTAATTGCATGGCGTTTAGAATAACATGAGCTTGCTTTTAATTGCTGAAATTATGATTTTGATTATGTTTATGCTTGTTGGCTAAGTTTATCGGTCTTGTGTGCCTAGGGCCGTTTAGAACCATCGGGATTGACAACCCCGATCGTGGAGACGATTCTGGTACACTAGAACCTTTGTTTTCTTTATTGTTTTAAAAGCTTTCAATTTCATTGCTCGTAGATGTTAGAACACCTCAAACTTAATTTGATCGAGTGTTTTGTTTAGTTTAGTTTTTATTTTTATTTCTACGTACGTAAAATCGAACACCGAAATAGTTTCCGATTAGTCTTCCTTGTGATTCGACTCGAGTCAGCTTATCGCCTACAATAGCTCTGTTCTCTTGCGGACGATCTTTTTATTTTTAAGCGCGAAAAAGTTCGATTCACGGAGTACGGCCGGTCAACAAGCTTGTCCTTACTGTATGGAACGGTCGGACGCCTTCACTCTTAAGTGCAGTGGGAAGCAATCGTGGTTCGACAATCACCAAAAATTCCTTGAGCATGATCACCATTTTCGAAAAGATAAACGACGATTTGGAAAAAGAATATCTATCGAGAATCCACCGCCGGAAGTGCGCTCAGGGATAGAAGTTTTGGCGGAAATAGAAAGATTGTGGCTTCTGAAAGTCACTGTACTGGATGCAGCACGAGTTAACACGCAAATATCCGGAACGTCTGGTTGGAGAAAATGAAGCATTTTCTGGGATCTGCCATATTGGAGGACAAAACTGAAGCCAAATACACAAAGCAAATAAAAGGTGCAGAAAAACCTATAATCTATAGAAAGCATCAGCCATCGAACGATCTTCAGCGACGATAAATGGCCTTGAACGTCGGACGGCGTAGAAATCAACAAAACTACGAATTATTAAATGCTAATCTTGCTTGAATGGAAGGGTGGCATGAACCGAGGGTGCTCTGTATCATTCTGGACCTTTCCCCCTCGTCTCAGCCCCTTGAAAATGAAAAAAAACACCGGCTTTTATAGATTTTTTGAAAATAACCGCTCAAACTGTCGGAGCATCGACGGTGCATCAATCGACGCGATCCAGGCTGCACGCATCGACCAGGCAGTGCGTCGATCGACGGAGCTAGGATCGACGCAATAGAACATTTGCGTCGACGGTGCGTCAGTCGACGTGAGCCAGGCTGCACGCGTCGATAGGCAGTGCGTCGATCGACGCGAGCCAGGATCGACGCAACAGAACATTTGCGTCGATGGTGCATCGACAGTCCGTCATTCGACGCGGGCGTAGCGTCGACAGTGCGTCAGTCGATGCACCTGCATGGCTTCGGCTCGTCGCTCGACCCATTTTCCTCGTTTTAAGCTGAGATATTAACATTAAACAAAGTTAGGTTATTTCATACAAAATAAAGTAAAAACACATTAAACACCATAAGAAATGAAAAACATAAAAAAGGAAGAAAAATGATAAAAAGATAAACTTAAAACACATAAAAGCACACAACATACGATGCAAAAATACACGAAAATCACATACAAATATGTACAAATCAGGAATATAAGATATTTTTTGTTTTATTTTCTTTTTGACTTATTAGTTTCTTTTTATTTTTATTTTCGCACTTGGTCTTTGCCATTTGGTACGTTGATGTGTTGTTAAGTATATGAAAGGTAGACGATCACTTCAACGCGATCTTGCACCATTCATTGACAACATCCATCGTTCAAATCCAACTAGACCAATGCCTCTTTTTATTCCTGAGAACGATTCTTCAGCAGCGACTGATTTTGTTTGCGACCAAGTTCCCGACACAATGTTAAGAGCACATTCGATTCGAAACAGCGATTCGCCACCAAGATCACCACCATGTCCCATTAGAAATGGTATGGTAGTGAACCAATCGTTTTGCAAGGACAACCACAACCCCAGGCCTATTGGGCTAATTATCAGCAAACGTGGAGAATGCGAGACAAGATGCGGGGAGATATGAAAGAGTTAACCAGCAGCATAATGTAATCGATCACCAACCCAACATGGTAAATATGAGGCAAAACAAAGAGATGAGCAACAATGTCATGCGTCAACACAACATCGAGAACGTGGCATTTAGAAATGAGGATCTTCTGCAGCATAACGCATATGCTAACAATCAGAGGCACGTAAACGCTTGGTTAGAGAATCAAGATCATGGTTATGAGCAAAACTATTTTGGAAGAAGATACGAGCGCGAGAACCATTATGCATATAACGACCACTACGAGAGAGCTAATGACTGAGTTAGGGAACCAAGGGGAGATCGAGCACCTAGACAGCGCGATTTGGCACGTCCAAAGGTTGTACCCTTTAGGTCATCTATTGTTCTTGGACCTACCGCGAGAGAAGTGGAGATCAAACCGCACCAACTTAATTTACTCCCGACTTTTCACGGAGGTGCCCATGAAAACCCTCTGGTGGAGTTAGGAGACCCACCATACGGTTGGAATTAAATGAACGAGATAGCGTCGATCAAGCGATGTTAAAATCTGCACTTCTCGGGAGGCAACCCGAGCTTTTTATATCCTTTTGTTTTTTGTTTTCAGTTTATTTAATGTTTAATTTTGGTTTTTATATTTTTAGAACAGATGGAAGAACTCAAACAAAGGGAACTGATAGATCAAGCGAAGAAAAATCGACCCAGAATTCCGCCCGCGTCGACGATGAAATTGCTCGCGTTGGTCGACGCGGCGTCATCGCACCTACCAAGAAACCGCTCTCTGTAATGTCGATTGGGCTCGCGTCGATCGACGCAGCATCGACGCGAATCCCGTACCTGGCCCAGAAGCATTTAAAAACCGGATTTTGGCCCGCCAACCCGACCCATATGCGTGTGACCCACGGGAATGGCCCAGGAAATAGCATAAAAACCCGTCCCAACCCCCCTTTTCCTTCACTTTTCAATCCCCAATTTCAAATTCTTCCTTCCTTTTTCAGGAATTTTCTTTCTTCAAAATTCTAGCAAACACTCACCAAACTTCACCACCAATTCACAACAATTCAACCCACATATATTACATACCCATAAATCTCCACCCCCAACTTCTATTCAAGCAATTCTCAAAAACGGGCTATGTAGGGTTTGAGGCAATTTTCCGGAATCAAGCTAATTCGAGCTTCAATCGTCGAGGTACTTCGCTTAACACTCTATTGGGATATATATATTGTGATTGGTTGTGTTTGGGAAGCTTTTGGTGCAAGAATTACTCAAGTTCTTAGTTGGTTGAACACGCACCCCAAGTGTTCGACAAAATTCCCAAAGAAGAAAAAAGTTTATTTTTCAAGAATTCTCATTCCCGTTCAATTTATTATTGATTGATAATGTCTAGAGTGGGAAAACACAAGGATATTTCGGGGAAATACGGCGCACCATTACCTATCTACGACAAAAAGGAAGGGGACACTTTTAAAAATATTCGAAAATGGGGGTTTGCAACCCATCGAACTTTGAACGTCAATGGAATTGAGGAGGAGGCCTCGAATGGCTCGGAACACCACACCGAACTTTCCCGCTATGTCGATGGCCTTGGGTGTGGGTACTTCGCCCAAATGCACCTCCCCGGATTTAGCGAGCTTATGTTCGAGTTTTTCACTACTTTGGCAATCCGGAACGACGAGACGTCACATGTAGGCTGGGTGGGAATGATGTTATTGTGAACGAGGATATTTTTGGCAACATCTTTGGTTTCCCGACCGAAGGGGACCACCCGGTGGGCGTTCAAGGCTTTGATTTAGCCTCTTTTGAGGGGATGATAACCGGGGGAAACACGGGCGATTGCAAGCGATTCACTTGCACAAACATTCAAGACGAAGCCCTCTACGTCGCCTACAAGATCCTCGGTCACATCATTTTGTGCAAAAATGAGGCCACCTACGCGACCAAGTCCGAGCTCTACGTTCTACAATGTCTTGTTGACGGTCGTCAAGTCTGGCTATACCCATTGATCTTGCAAGGACTCTACAATATTACGAAAGGTACGCCGGGAAGAAAAATGCCACTCCTTTCCTTCGCACCATACATTACCGGCCTCGCCCATCACTTCGGGTTTGATCCGGCCGAAAATGGACTTAGCCCACTCGGGATGACTTCACTTCCTTTGACGCGTGCACCTGCACCCCGAGTGAGGTCTTCGACTCAAGGAGGATCCTCATCTCGACGTGACGACGAAGATGGCGATACAACAATGGAGCCGGCCCCACGCACCACTTCGGGCTCGAGTCCCGATTGGGGCCAATTTTTCGAAGAAAACCGAGCATTTCAATTGAAGATGTTCGACAAGCTCCAAATAATTGACGACAATATGGACGCAAACCACGAGAAAAACCGTCGGAGCTTGAGGAAGATGCACGCTCGCATTTCGAGCCTCGAGGAATGGTATGAGGTGGCTTATCCCCAACCGAGCATGGACGTTGATGATAACCCCGAGGATGATGGATCCCGCGAGTTTTGACATCGTTGTATCTTTATTTTTATGCTTAAAAAAATGAAAAATCCAAAAATATTGTTTTTTTTTTCTTTTGTTTGTTTTGTTTTTCTTAGGGCATTTCACATCACGTGTGTTGAAGAAGCGGCTGATTGCACAAATCAACGAGTAGCAGCTCGACCTTTTTATTTCAGGGATGTTTTCTTTTCCTTCCTCTTTTTGATTTTTGATGTATTTGTGGCAATCAGGAGATTGCCAGGATTTTTAGAGAGGGGGGTGTTCGAGTGTGATTTTTATTGCTTATTCGTGTAAATTTGGCCTGTAATAATTAAATTCTTAACTTGATTAATTGCTATTTCTACGCTAAATTGTGTTTGTATGGCTTGACTGTCGAAGTTGACTATGTATGATTATTTTTTCTTGTCTTTGAGCGTGTATAAGTGCATAGAATTTTCAAAATATTATTACTTATATATTGTAAAATGGTACTTGGACGCAAACGATTTTGCAAAACCTTAAAAGCAGTGTCAATTCAAGACTTTTTCATGCAAAAAAGCTAGTGAGTAGTCTGAGTGTTTATCATCTTTGCATGTGCTTGAATAAGTTCCAGTCTTGATATCTCTTTGAAACCGCTGTGTGTAGTCGACTTTGAAAATGAGGTTAAGGCACAAATAAAACCCTATTCCGGCCATATTCATAAATCTTAGCCACTATAAATTCCGAATGAGCCAATCATAGCAAAATAATCCATGCCTATAGCCTTGAGTGATTTTATTGAGTCGACCCCTACAACCCATTAAAAGCGTGGGGTAGGAGTTCGTATTTTTATTGGTTATTTGAGTTTTGGAAATTTTTATTAGGAATTTATTATTTTGTACGTAAGGACCAACATCTAAAAAAGAGAGAGAGAGAGACCCCATAAAAAAGAATAAACAGGGGGAAAATAAAAAATAAAAGAAAAAAAGAAGGATGGTGGATAGTGTTGATTAATTGCCTACGCGCTTATAAAGGCTTGTATTTTATTTTATTTTGAAGCCTATTGTTTAAAGGCAAGAGTTGTGTAATTGTAAGAAGCACATTATAAGCTTCAATTGTTTTTAAGTGGTTTGAGCTTACAATCGGTTTACGAGTTTCGAATTGAGGAATAGCCTAATTTTAAGGCTACGTTAAAAGTGTTAAGTGAGGTTTTTATTTTTGAACGAGGTGAAGCAATTTGCTTCTTGATTAGATTAGGTTGAGTGATCGATTTAGCCACACGACTTATATATTTCACACCCGTCCAAAGAGCCTTACATTACAACCCGTAAAGACCTTACCGATTCTTAGTTTTGATAACACACTTAATTTGCGATTGAGAAGAGATTGATTTTCCATGCTTATTTACTGTGCATGTAATTGTATGATTTGAGTGTATACACGGCCCATGCAGCAATGCTTGAGTGCTTTTGAGCGAACACCCATATATATTTCCTTTTTGAGAGGATGCATGAATTTGATTTTGAAGCGACAATGTAATACATGTGGAGTGTTTGACATTGCGTGATTTGTACCTATATTTTCAAAATTATTTATGTAGCATAGCACGACTCATTGTACGAATTTATTTTCATTCTAGTTATACTTTGAATCTATTGTTTGTTCGAGGACGAACAAACCAATTAAGCGTGGGGTAGTTGATTAGAGTAGATTTTTCCTTATTTTATTAGTATTTTAGTACATTTTTCTATTTGTTTTTGGTATAAGTTGGATGATTTAAGCTTAATTTTTTATTTTTATAGTTCCAGCTTATTTTACAGTATTTTGATCATAATTGATGCAATTAGGTGATATTTCGTTGTTCTCACCTTACAGCTAAGTAGCGAAAGAGTTCAGCGCGTTAATAGATGAAATTCGATGATCAAGATTGGAGAACGAGCTTTCCGATGAACGAGTAGCAAAAAAATCGAGAAAATGAGACAGGCCTCAGTAGGGTCAATCGACGCAAGCATCGACGCGGACCCCTGCACGCGACGGTCGACGCTATGTCGACGCCAAGCCGACGCAACTTGCAGTTGCGTTGATCCAAGAGTCCATCGGTCGACGCAACCTTCTGAAGCGTCGATTCAAGACCGCGTCAGTCGACGCCCACGCCCAGTCGACACGAGCACCAGGCAGCGTCGACGCCAAGAGCCAGCACGTGTCGATCGATGCGACGTCGACGTGGCTGCCCAGAAATGCATTTTTAGGGTTTCTTGTGCGCCAAGACATGCTATATCTATAAATACCCTTCATATTTCGTATTTTTGAGAGATACACGACATCCTAGGGTTTTTGGGCTTAGAATAAACATAATTACACATCTTATAACAAGATTTGAAGACCAAGATCGAGGATCGAAGAACAACGAGAATGAGGCTTCGATTTCACATTCGTGATTCAATCTTCGCCTAAGATCAACGCTCAACTCCAGAATAGCTGGAGATTTTCATTGCTTTCACTAGTTACAATAAGTACTCTAAACTCTTAGTTAATTTCATAGTTAAATTCTTAGTTAATTCTAGAACTAGTTTAATTAGTTTAATCGTTTCATGCTTGGATATTGGATTAATTTAGTTTATTTATGCGATTCGATTTATGCTTAGTTATTCTTTTTCAGATTCTTATGATATAATTGTGTCGTGATAGTTAATTAAATTCATGTTCTTAGATTCGCTGCTTTTACTTCTTAGTTCTTAAGTTCGAATAATTTAATTATTGCTCGTAGTTGATAATATAGTTTAGAATAATTAGTTTAATTACCCATAGTTTAATTATTGCTTTAGTTTATAATGATCAATTCAAAATATTTTAAAACCCCAAATGTACATGTATTTTATTCTAGTTTGTAAATTGAGAAAAACATCTAAAGACTGAGCAGTTGTTTCCTCAAGAGAATTGACTTGAGTCAAACTCACCGCCCTACAAGTTTCCCGTACTCTTGCGAGCAAACTTACGTGTTTTAAATTAAATATCTTAAAAGGGGTGCACAAAAGTTTGGTTTAATATTTGTTTCCCTCGGTATTCCGAGGGCTTTATTCCCTCGGAATTCATTCCCTCGGAAATCCGTCGATTTTTTCCCTCGATAATCATGGCGGTAAATAATGGCGCCGGAATTCCGAGGGAATGTCGTTCCCTCAAAAAAAAACTGAGGGATTTTTGTGTCCCTCGGTTTTTCCCTTGGAAAATACCTAGGGAAGACAATTACCTCAGTTTTTCCCTCGGAAAACTGCTGTTTTTTTGTAGTGGTGCAAACTCAACAAGGCTCTCTATGGCCTCAAACAGGCACCAAGGCATGGTTCACTGTCTTGCATGTAATTGTGGTGTTTTCATTGTATTTTTTATTAGGGTTTTGAATCTTTTTTAGTAGTTTTGAGTCTAGTTTCATTAGGGTTTTAGGCTGTTTTCTTGGTATTTATGATTTGAGCCTTATGTATACAATGTTGGTGATGTTTTTGTGATTCTTGGGTTTTTAAGTTCAAAATTCTTATTTTGTAGGTGGATTAATAAATTAGATTTGTGCCAAAACATGTCGGCATGCGCCTAGGTTCAAGCTAAGGCATCGAGGCCTAAAATCTGTGCCAAAACAAGAAAATCGAGCCGACAGCAACCAGAATCAACTGACCATCCAGTCGAGCGACTGAAAGCCACCAAAATCGACTGCTCGATGATTCGAACTTTTGTGTACCTACTTTATAAATATTTTTCAATTATTCAAAAGCTCGCTCGCAAGAGTACGAGTTCGCATGTAGGTTGGTAAGTTAAACCGAGTCGATCTCTCGAGGAAGACTAGATTCGAAAGTTCGTTTTGTGTTTAATTTAACGAATAAGAAAATAAAAATAAAATTAATCTGAACACGCGGATAGGGGGGTTTTGTTTGAGAGTTTTAAGAACTAAAAATTAATTTAACTAATTAAAACTACGATCTAATTAATTAAATCTAACATTACTTAAACTAAGAATTAATTATCTAAATTCTAAAATTATTTTATCTAAGAGCAATTAAATCAAGAATTTATTTAAATTAATTGAAAGACTTTAAAAACAATTTAATAAAACTAGGGTTCTATAGCTTTGATTCGTCTCCACGATCTCTTGGGATAACCCAATTGATGGTTTTAAACGAATCTAGGCTCTAGACCCGTTAGTTCTAGCTAACAATTATCATCAATCTCAACTTCACAATCTCAAAACAATCACAAGAACGATTCATCATGGAAGCAATAATTATTCCAAGAAAATTAATTAAACTAATCAAAAGCATGAAAACTAAATTAAAGAGCGAAGGAATAAATACTTACTAATTAAATGAATAAAGTTACAGCGTTCCACGACGAGATCTTAAATCTAAATTATCTAAACTATATATTCTAATCTAAAATCTAAGAATTTAAAACTAAGAAATTTAAAGAGTAACTAAAGAAATAGAAGGGCACTTGTTGAGGTTGTCAGCCCCTAAGAGGCCTTGGAACCCTAGGAATATGATAATATGTGTAAAAATCCGAAATACATAGGGTATTTATAGTTGTGGGAAGTTTTGGGCATCAAGAAACCCTAAAAATGCATTTCTGGGCCTGCGAACGGTAAGGTAACGATAAGAACCGTTATAGTAGCTGTCGCTAATGCCTCTGTCCAGTCTTCGCGGTAGCGTTAACGATATGGTAGAGCTCAGAGTAACCGTTATACATAGCTACCGCCAGTTCGTCAATTTTGCATTGCTGCTCTTCGACAACGGTTCTGGGTAGCGGTGAGAGTAACCGTTATAGAAAGCTATCGCTAGCGCCCCTGATCTTCAATGATACTATAACGGTTCCAGATGGAATAACCGTTATAGAAAATGTCATCTACGAATTCTTGCTACTTCTTCGCCGGAAAGCTCGATCTTTGCCTCTCGATCATCATATTTCATCTCTAACATGGTGAACTCTTCCGGTCACTTAACTATAACGTGAAAAACAACAAATAATCACTTATTTGCATTAATCTAGATCAAAAGGCAGTAAAATAAGCTGGAAGCACAAATATACGAAAATAAGCCTAATCTATCCAACTTATACCGAAAACAACAATAAAAATTAACTACAATACTAACAAAAATCAAGACAAATCCATGTTAATCACTCGACAGAGACCAACTCATTTCAATAGCAAAGCAGTCGATCGACTGCAACTCTATCGATCGACTGACTACCAGTCAATCGATTGAAGAGGAGCAAATCGACTGAACAACTGCGAGCAACCTGCCGAGCAATCGATCGACTAAACTGCAGTCGATCGACTTCAACGCAGAGGTTTTTGGCATTTTTATGATTTTTCCCCTATAAATAACTATATAAACTCCACATCTTTCACCATCAAGGAATCCACTCTCCTCCCAACTCTTGCATGTGTTTGGAATTTATTTTATCTTTTGGTTTTTAGATTTAATTTCTCTCACTAGATCTTAGATTTAATTTCAAGATTTTCCTTGGTTTTGTAAGCTCAAGAAGGATTCAAGTCATCACTTAGATTTTACTTTCATTGTAATTTCACTTAAGCTTTTGGATTCTCTTTCTTAATTCAAGTAGGTTTTTCATTATTTTCTTCCTTGTTCTTCATTTTCAATCTTGTTATTCAATTTATGCATTTTGCCTTAACTCTAAGATTTATTGTTTGATTTTGTGATTTGGCTATGGAATCTATGTGAGTGACACACCAAGATATAGATCGGATCCTTGATCGTTTTTATTTTGAGTATTTCATATGCTTTATTTTGGTTTTTGTTTTCGTGCATGGTTTTATGTTGAATCTTAGATCTACTCTTTCTTTCTAGTTATTTCTCGTAATGTCTTTAACTTTTATCAACTTTTATTGCTCTTTCTAGTGGTGCTTTCAATTTTTGTTAATTTTCATTTTTTAAATTTCATGATCATGCATGCATAGTAGTACTTTAGGCTTTAATGCTTGTACCTTGTTGTTTCTTTGCTTTTATTTGCTTATTTTTTTTATTGCTTATAATTCCATTGGGGATACGCATGAGGCATACGAAATACTTGCATTTCCTTTCATAGTTAGTCGTAGTTTCATCTAGTTTTCATTTATTTCGGCTTTCCTTTAACTTTCTCAAGCTAAAAACCTATAGTACTCTACAATCAATTGAATTCTGATAATATCAAGCCACACGAACCTTACATATACTACACCAACAAAAATTTTCTCTTCAAAATGGCGCCGTTGTGACTCGGCTTGGTTAAGGTTTTTAATTAGTTTGTAGTTTCTTCGAGTTTTTAGCTTTCTTTTGTATTTGATGTTTTTATTGAGTGTATGAAAGGTCATCGAACACTTGGGAACAATTTGGCTCCTTATATTTTTAATCCCAAGCGATTAAGGCGTTTAAGCATCCCTTTGCTACTACTCAAGACATGGAACATAATCTTCCAAACACTAGCCCGTTTCTCAATCCCAACAAGGAGTCTCCACGGGCCCGTTCTCCTCCAAACTCTATTTATCCCGAGCCCATTGTTCATGTTGAGCTATCCTCCCCGATCAACAAGCCCGATCCTTAAAATTCCAAACCATCAAGCCCTCACGACCAAGCTTTCGGAATTCAAGGGAGTGGTTTTACCACTCATGGACACGCCATGGGCCTACACCAAGGTACCGCACCTCTCCCTCATTCTTCTAATGCTTTTAATTCCAATGCTTATGGCAATATGGGTTACATTCCTAACATGGGAGGGCATGGTGCAAACCATGTTGGGAATGGGATGATTGGTACCGGTTTTGGCAACATGGGAGGGCATGGTGCAAACCATGTTGTGGAAACAATGGAAATGTCAATGGTCAACCCAACATGGGAGGGCATGGTGCAAACCATGTTTGTTATAGCGGCTTTATGAACCCGCATGGTTCGTATGGGGTTTATGGTGCTCCTAATCAATTTTTGAACATGCAAAGTCTGATTCCCGACCCCTATGGATTCCCTCCTGCTTACAACTTCAATAATTCTCTGAATGTGAATTTGAATGCTAATGGTGGTGGTCCGGGTTATGGAGGTGCCGATAATAATGTTCATGAGGGCAATACCGATCCGTATGCTTTGTTTGGGGGTATGAGCCCTAATGCTCAAAATGCCCCTCATGTACTTTCTACGAAGGAGGTTAGCAAAGCCTTCATATTGATATTCGTTCACTTAATTTTGCTCTGCTTCCGGTCTTTCATGGGTTTTCTAAAGAAGATCCTCTCACATTCATTCGGCAATTTTTATGGCATGTCTCGATTTTCCACTGCCCGAATATGATGAGCTTGGAGCATCTTGAACTCCGTTGTTTCTCGTATGCTCTTCAAGATAAATCATTATCCTGGTTTATGGGTATTCCTTCCAACTCCGTTCATACATGGGACGAGCTCTTGGCAACATTCTTGGATCATTATTATTCCACTGAAAAGACAGTCGAGTTGAGGATCAAGATTATTTCATTTAAACAAATGAAAAATGAGCCATTTCACTCCACTTGGGATCGCTTACAAGATCTTCTCATGAGTTGTCCACATCATTGCATGGCAAAGGAGCTTTTAATTCAAACTTTCTATGAAGCGTTGGACCCACAATTCTAATGCATGGTGGACACATCGACATGGGGTAATATGAAGGTTCATCCTCCTCAAGTGGTTCACAAGATTTTCACCACTTTGGCCAAAAATTCTCAACAAAAGTCTTCTCGAGCATTATATTCGAGTGCCAATGAAGTTATTGAATCGTCTTCCCCCGATAAGCTTGAGGTAGACAAGAAATTCACGGCTTTGGAGGCTCAAATTGCTAAGTTGTCTAGTCCAAGTCTGGACCTCCCGTGCGTGTCATGTGGAATGATTGGTCATGATACCACTTATTTTCCATTGAGCCCCTATTTCTATATGCTGATGCCTCAATCGGAGGAGGCATGTGGGGTTCAAGGGTATCAAGCGAGACCTGGTCTTGCCAAGACATCCTTTGCTCATTCTCCGAATTACAATCCTCCGTCTCATCCTAGCAACGTCATGCATCCAAGTTTTAGTTATGCCAATCAAAATGCGGATGTTAATCACGTGGGTCCATCTTGTCCACCTATTTCGGCAAATTCTCCCACTCTACCTTCCGATCCAACCCTCTTGGCCATTTTGCAACAATTGCAATCTTTGTCCATTGCAGTGGCTTCTCTTGAGGCCACAACGAATGGGATAAACACTCGAGTGGAACAATTAGAAAGTGATGTGAATATGTTGAAGCAAGCTAATGAGAAGGGAAGATTGCCTAGCCAACCGTCACAAGCTCATGCAGTCACGACCCTTCGAAGTGGTAGGGTGGTTGACAATAAGGTTTCCCCGCCGTCCGAGGAAGAGGTTATTTCCATTCCAAATGTTCTTGATCCCCTCGATTCTTCCCTCTTGGGTCCCATTTCGACAAAGGAACTTCCCAATGGCTTACAAAAGTCTTCAAATGCTTATAAGCCATCAACTTCTAAGGCCCATATGCCCTATCCCTCCCGACTACAAAATTCCAAGAAGGATGAACATTTTCAAAGGCTCTACGATCTTTTGTCCAATGTAAACATCACTCTTCACTTATTAGATGCCATCAGGGATATGCCCGCTTATTCCAAATTATTCAAAGAGCTTTCCTCCAAAAAGCTTGAGAGCGTTATGCATGAGAGAGTTTATCTATCTAAAGAAGCAAGTGTGATTTGTGATCCTTCTCTCTTGGCTCTTAAGAAAGCGGACCCCAGATCCTTTTGTATTGACATCACACTCGGGAATGGAAAGGTCACTACGGGCATGCTTGATTCCGGGTCGGGTATTAATTTGATGTCGTCTTTGATCTATGAACAATTGGAACTTGCTCCTTTACAAGATATACGTATTTAATTACAATTGGCCGATCGGTCAATTCGATACCCAAAAGGGATAATCAAGGAGGTTCATCCAAGTTGGGTGGATTTTGGTTCCGGTCGATTTAGTATTGGATGTGGGCATGGTGACAAATGATGGCGCCGAACACACGATCTTGCTAGGATAACCATTTATGGCTACAACTCAATGCTTAACAGATGTTGGGAAGAAGAATCTTACCCTATCCTTAGCGGGTGAATTGGTCACGTTTTCTATGTCCAACTTGCCATCGATTCCATCAAGCGTCTATCATGCTGGTTACTTACTTATTTATGAGATCCAAGAGTTGGTCGAATTAGTGCATAAGGAGGACGTGAGCGATGATGAGGAGGTTGGTCGGGGAGTCTATAGTAAGGATCGTTGTGAGGATGATGAGCATACCATCGATTCAATGGTGTTTCAAGGTGCCAACAATTTTAGTGGGAGCGATTGTGTATGTGTCGTTGAGGGCAACGACAAAATTTTAGCGGGGGAGGTGGAAATTTCTAATGATAGATTGAGAGTCGAACCCGTTGAGAAGCTCGAAGATTGTTTTGAGGGGATCGGTGAATTGTTCGAGTTAAGCCCCTAGGAGGTCGAGAGGAGGCACAAACCCGAGCTTAAGCCTCTCCCATCTCACCTCAAATATGTCTATTTGGAAGAAGAGGAGAGCAAACTGGTCATTGGCCTTGTTTGGCAATTAGCGGATAGCTGTTAGTTGATAGCTGATTGTATTAGCTGATTTGACTTGCTGACTGTATTAGCTGTTTGTATAGAAGTGTTTGGTGAATAGCTGATAGCAGATAGTTATTTAAATGTATAAAATGACCAATAAGGACACGTCTTAATTTATTGTTGATTTTTTTTGATAATAATATAAATTTATATGATGAGTTAATTGAATAATTAGAAAAATATATACAAGAATCTGAAATTATTGGTGTCTGATATTTAACTACATAACAGGTATTTATAATTTATGATTTGGGAGTGAATGAATTTAATTGAGAGGGAAGAGAAAAAAAACCGCGTATAAGATAGATGTCAACGCACGGGGAGTATCTCAAAGAGGAACGAAATGCCCTTGGTGGGAAATTTGGTAGTTGAGATATTTGACATTTGGGGGATTGATTTTATGAGGCCGTCTCCCAAATCAGTGGATGGATACAAAAATATTCTTTTGGGGGTCGATTATGTGTCAAAATGGGTTGAAGCTATCCCCACAACCAAAAATAATGCCGAGGTGGTGGTAAAGTTCGTAAGAGAGAAGATTTGTGCTTGTTTTGGCTTCCCAGGAGTGATTATAAGTGATGATGGTATCCATTTTTGTAATAATCTATTTGAGAAGCTCATGAAGATCTATGCAATCAAGCACAAGATAGCTACACCATATCACCCCCAAACATAGGGGCAAGTTGAGACAAGTAACAAGCAAGTGAAGAGTGTTATTGAGAAAACGGTGCAACCTAATCGCAAGGATTGGTCTAGGAAGTTCAGCGATGCTTTGTGGGGCCTTCAGACGGGCTAAAAAATGGTTCCATGCATGAGCCCTTATCGTTTGGTCTTTGGCAAATCTTGTCACTTACCCGTTGAGATTGAGCATAAAGAGATTTGGGCGATGAAAGCCGCGAATATGGATTTAAAGGAGGCCGGGCTTGAAAGGATGTTTCAAGTGGAGGAGTTAGATGATCTTCGGAACATTCAATATGAAAATGTTTGTATCTATAAGGAGAGGACGAAGCGAATTCATGATGAGAGGTTAGTTCCGAAGAGCTTGAAGTTGGTATGCATGTCTTGCTCTACAATTCCCGCTTGGCCCTACATCCCAGAAAGTTGAAATCCAAAAGGGTGGGGACCTATAAAATTGGGGAGGTCAATCCAAGTGGGTTGATAACCTTGATCGACCCTATGACTCAAGAACGATTCCAAGTCAATGGCCACCGGGCAAGACCTATCATCACAGCTTTGTCTTACCACCCGACAAAGAAGTGATTACTTTGGTGGACCCTCCCGTCTCAACCTCCATATAACCAAGAAGAGAGTTCGTCAAACTAATGACGTAAAACAAGCGTTCTTGGGAGGCAACCCATGTTCTTTTCATTAATTCTTTTAACATTTCTTCCTTCCATACTTTCTTATTATATAAAAATCCAAAAACATTCGAAAAATTCAAATATTAAAAAAAAATTATTGTGTCATCTTTTTGTTCTTTTTAGTCCTTGGTTTGGTTTTAGTTCATGTGCATACTTTCTTGTGTTTTTGATTTTATGTGATTTCTTTTTATAGGTGTTGTTTTCTGACTTCTCCGACTCCAACCTTGGTCGTTTTGATAAGCTAGTAGTGTTCATGGAGCCGGGAGAAACAAGTCGTGCTCGATTTTTGCTTGGATTGATTGGATACTTAAGTGGACCCCACCGAGTTCGACCCAAACTCGCTCGGTTTAGGAAGCTTCTATCTCACCCTCATTTTACTTGTTTTTCATCAAAATGCAATGAGGGAATTGCATGGTTTAAGTGTGGAGTGGGTAGGTGACTCAAACTTTTGTGCACCCCATTTTTAATAATTAATTTAAAAGCACGTTAGTTTGCCCGCAAGTGTACGAGGTAACTGTAGGGTGATGAGTTTGACTCGAGTCGTATCTCTCGAGGAAACAACTGTTCGGTCTTTCGAATGTTTTTTCTCAATTAAGAATAACATACATATACATTTGGGGTTTTGAATTGATTGAATTGATCATTACGAACTAAGCAGTAATTTAAACTAAAGCTAATTGAAATAATTATTCTAAATTATCAACTAAGAGCAATAACTAAATTATCGAATAACGCTACGAAGATTTAAAGCTAATTTCGTATCTAAAAGCATGAGTATAAGAAAACTATCGCTAAGAAATTGAATCATACGAATCTAAGAACGGATAATTAAACATAAATCGACTTGCATAAATAAATTAAATTAATCCAATACCCAATATTCAAGTATGAAACAATTAAAGTAATTAAAACTAGAATTAACTAAGAAATTATCTAAACAATTAACTACGAAATTATCTAAGAGTTCAGAATACTTATTGAAACTAAGGAAAGCAATGAAAAGCCTCCAGCTATTCCGGAGTTTGAACGTTGATCTTGGTTGAAGATTGAGTTCCGAACGCGAAATTGAAGTCTCGGACTTGTCTCTCTTCGATCCTTGATCTTCGTCTCCAAATCTTGTTATAAGATGAGGAATTATTGTTGTTGTACGCTAAAATACATAGGATGTCATCTCTCTGGTGTCTCCCTCTCAAAATCCGAAATAATGAGGGTTTAAATAGATATTGCAAGTCTTGGTGCACAAGAAACCCTAAAATCTGAATTGTGGGCCATTGCGTCGATGGTGCATCGACGTAGCCTCGACTGACACGCGCTGGTGCTCGGCGGACTTGGTCGCAGCGCTCGGCAGGTCTGGTCAGTAGGTGTGCGCGTCGGATGGGCGGGTGCGTCGATGGGGTGCGTCGACATCGACGCTTCAACAATTAGCGTCGGCAGGGCGTCGACTGACGCAGAACATGGCTCGCGTCGACGGTGCATCGACGGTCGCGTTAGTTGACGCGACTGAGCTTCTGTCTCCGTTTCTCGGTCTTTTGATACTCGTTTCACCGGAAAGCTTGTTCTTCTACTCTTGAACATTGAACTTCGAATTTACGCGCTAAACTCTTCCGGTTACTTAGCTGTAAGGTGAAAACAACGAAATATCACCTATTTGCATCAATTACGATTAAAATACGGTAAAATAAGTCAGAACTATAAAAATACGGAATTAAGCTTAAATCGTCCAACTTATACCAAAAAATAAATAGAAAAACGAATTAAAAAGCTAATAAAAATAAGGACAAATCTACTCTAATCAACTACCCCACACTTTATTGGTTTGTTCGTCCTCGAACAAACGATGATTTCAAAGTATAACTAGAGTGAAAATCAGTTCAAGCAAAGAGTCGTGCGTTGCTACATAGATAATTTTGAAAATATAGGTACAAGTCACGCAACGTCAAACACTTGACCATTATTACATTGTCGCTTCAAAATAAAATCATGCTTCCTCACGAAGGATAATATATATAAGTACGCTCAAAAGCACTCAAGTATTTTCTGCATGGGACGTGTATACACTCAAATCATACAATTACATGCACAATAAATAAGCACAGAAAATCAATCTCTTCTCAATCGCAAATTAAGTGTGCTATCAAAACTAAGAATCAGAAAAGGTCTTTGCGGGTTGTAATGTAAGGCTCTTTGGACGGGTGTGGAATATATAAGTCGTGTGGCTAATCGCTCACTCAACCTAATCTAATCGAGAAGCAAATTGCTTCACCTCGCTCAAAAATAAAAACCTCACTTAACTCTCATAACGTAGCCTTTTAAATATAGGCTATTTCCCAACTCGCAAACCGTAAAACCGACTTGAAGCTCAAAACCACTTAATCACAACTCTTTGCCTCTTAAACATAAGGCTTCATTAAAATAAACAATTCAACTCAGCCTTTATAAGCGCGTAGGCAATTAAT
>BMAC01000936.1:101205-114144 GCA_014905375.1 Phtheirospermum japonicum
GACCACCCCCCTCTCTAAAAATCCCGGCAATCTCCTGATTGCCACAAATACATCCAAAAACCAAAAAGAGGAAGGAAAAAGAAAACATCCCTGAAATAATAGTAGTCGAGCCGCTATTCGTGATTTGTGTAATTGGCCACTTCTTCAACGTACGTGACATGAATTGCCCTAAAAAAAACAAAACAAACGAAAACAAAGAAAATAACAATATTTTTGGATTTTATATTTTCCATTCTTTTATATTATATATATATATATATATATATATATATATTTTTTCAATAAAGCATAAATGAAAATAAAGATACGAGATTTAGAACTCGCGGGACTCATCATCCTCGTTGGGGTTCTCGTCGACATCCATGCTCGGTGTGGGGTATGCCGCCTCAAATCGCTCCTCGAGCTTTGAAATGCGAGCTCGCATCTTCTTCAAACTCCGACGGTTTTGGTCGTGGTTCGCATCAATCTTCTCGTCGATAATTTGGAGCTTATCGAACATCTTCACTTGAAATGCCCGGTGTTCTTCGAAAAATTGGCTCCAATCGGGACTCGGGCCCGAAGTAGAACGGCGGGCTTGCTCTATATCCGCGTCGCCATTGTCGTCGTCATCGTGTAGTCGAGACGAAGATCCTCCTCTAGCCGACGACCGCACTCGGGGTGCCGGTGCACGCGTAAGAGGTAATGAAGTGGTCCCGAGTGGGTTAAGCCCCAAAAAGAGGCTAAATCGAAGCCTTGAACTCCAACCGGGTGGTCCCCTATGGTCGGGAAACCAAAAATGTGGCCAAAAATCTCCTCGTCTAAACTAACGTCATTCCCTCCTAGTCGACAAGTGAACGTCTCGTCGTTCCGGATTGCCAAAGTGGAGAAAAACTCGAGCATAAGCTCTCAAATTCTGGGAAGGTGCATTTGGGCGAAGTACCCACAACCAAGGCCATCTACATAACGTGAAAGTTCAGTGTGGTGTTCCGACCCATTCGAGACCTCGTCCGCAAGTCCTTGGACGTTTAAAATTCGATGCGTTGCGAACCCCCATTTCCGAATGTTCTTGAACATGTCCCCTTCCTTTTTGTCGAAAATCGGGAACGGTGCACCGTATTTCCCCGAGATATCCTTACGTTTACCTGCTCGAGACATTATCACAAAATACGAAATTGAATGGGGGTGATAAACCTTGAAAAATAAAACTTTTCGTTCTTTGGGGAATTTTGTCGAACACTTGGCGTGCGTGTTCAACCAACAAAATTTTTGCACAATTCTTGCACCAACAACTTCCCAACACAATCAAACCACAAATAATATGTCCCCAAGAGAGTTTCAAGCGAAGTACCTCAACGATTTTCCGTAGAAACACAAGAGTTGACCGGAATTGCCCGAATTTGCTTCAAACCCACCTAGCTCGTTTTGGAGAATTGCCTTGTATGAAAGTTGTTTGATCAAATTTCTGGGTAATGGGTTGAATTCCTGGGTTTTTGATTGTTGGAGTGCTCGGATTCCTGGAAATTTTTGAAAGACAAATTATTGCAAAAGAGAAAGTAAAATATGATTTTAGAAAAAGAAGAAAAGTGAGAAGAGGGGAAGGAGAAGCTGTTTTTAAGGGGATTTTCTGGGTTTCCCGTGGGTCAAACGTGTTTGGGTTGGTTTGGTCGGGCAAAACCTAAATTTTTACGCGTTTTGGGCCGGTCCGTGGGTCGCGTCGACGCCGCGTCAATCGACGCGACAGAACGAAATTTCCTGGTATCAGGCGTCGACGCCGCGTCAGTCGACGCGTCAGAGGACAAATTCTCGGCATCTAGCATCGACGCCGCGTCGACTGATGCGAGCATCCTCGGTGTCGACGCGGGCGGAATTCTGGGAGTCTTTTTCTTCGCTCGTTCGATCAATTCTCCCCGTCCGAGTTCTTCCATCTGTTCTAAACAAATAAAAACCAAAATAAAACAATAAATAAAATAAAATAAATTACAAAAGGATACATAACGCTCGGGTTGCCTCCCGAGAAGCGCAATTTTTAACGTCGCTTGCTCGACGCTATTTTTCTCGTTTAATTCCAAACATACGGTAGATCTCCAAACTCCACCGAGTTATGATCGCGACTCTTCTTCCATTCGTCATGATAAGGCCTCAGTCTATGCTTGTGAACTTGAAAGGTTGATTTTCCGATCTCGTCATACAACGTGGCTACGCCGTATTCATCTAATTCTTTTATCGAGAATAGTTCGCTCCATGTAGCTCCAAGGTCAGCTGGGTCATATTCACGCTCGTGATTATACAGTACTAAATCTCCAACCTCAAACTGCAAGTTTTTTACTTCCTTCGTGCGAACCTCCTTTGATTTCTTCTTCTCCCTCGCCCAATCGTCGAAATATGCCTCGCCCTTGTTCTTTTTGTGTGAAAATTTAAATTTTTTGTTGGGGTCGAGGGAATCGTGACTTGGGCGACTTATTGGTGGTTTATTCGGTCGCTCCACATCGAAATCGTCTCCAAATTCTTCTACGACATCGCGTATGTCAATACCTAGTAACTCGATCACGTCTTCTCCACTTAAGTGCATATGCTCTTCAAGATCATCGTACTTTTTGCTTGAATCGACTCGTTTATCCCCTCCCGCGGTAGAAAAACCGGCGTCGTCCCCGTCGCTCAGTTTGCTCAAAGTTGCGATTTCTCGTAGCTCGTTTACGCATGAAGTAACGGGATCAACGAATGAATCATCCTCTTGCATGATGGGGGAGGGAGTGTTTTGAATATCACTTAAAGAAAACATCACTGTTTCGCCCAAAACAGTCATGGTCATCCTCCCTTTGTGAACATCGATTAGCGTATGGGAAGTAGACATAAACGGGCGTCCCAGTAAAATGGTATGCTCAGTACCTTCAGTCGGTACCTCGCCGACGTCCATAACCACAAAATCAACCAGAATTACGAGCTCTCCAACTTGCACTAAAACATCTTCGACTACTCCCAAGGGTCGTCGGGTTGAATGATCGGCCAATTGTAGGCACATGGTTGTCGGCTTAAGTGGTCCAAGATCAAATGCTTGATAAAGTGAATATGGCAGTAAATTTATCCCTGCTCCAAGATCTAACATTCATATCTCTTTTTGTCCATTGGCCAACGAAATAGTGATGCAGAAACTTCCAGGATCGCGTTCCTTGGGTGGCAATGGCTTCTTAAAAATCGCGCTAACCTCCTTTGGTAAGGGAACGTATTGATTCATCGCCAAACGTCTCTCTCTCGAAGCAAGCTCCTTAAAGAATTTTACGTATGCGGGCATCGTTTTGATTACCTCCAAAAGTGATAGGTTGATGTTGACATTCTTCAAGAGGTTGTATATCTCCATGAACCTCTTGTTTTCTTTCGCCGGGCGCAACCGGCTTGGAAAAGGAACAGCATCCTTAATTTGCGTCGTCGATTGCTTCGGCAGTGATGCTTCGTCCTTGCCAAGGGTGTTGCTCGGAATCGTCCCTTGAATGGAACCAGGCACGTATCTATTGGAGGATTTATGTATCTTGTCTACTGGTTTAGAAACAAGTTCCTCATCTTGGTCCTCTATACCATTGTCGATCTACTTCCCACTGCGAAGGACGTGAACCGCCGATGCTTGCTCCGGTTGGCTTGGTAGCTTGTCTTTCTCTTTATTTGACCTAGCAATATCAGTTGCTATTTGTCCTATAGTTCTTTCCATCCTATCCATGTTTTTAGCTAGATCATGCACAATACCGGAAAGATGGTCAATTCCGCTCACCTTCTTTGAGAGTTCATCAATCTTTGTGTTCACCTTCGTAAGCCCCTCTCTATTGCTAATCGTCTCGGCCACTTGATTTTGCTGCCAAACCAACAGCTGATCATTTGGTTGAGTCGCATTAGATGCCTTCCCTTGCGTATGAAAATTATTTTATTGTGGCGGCACTAGTGGTGCTTGAGCATATTCTGGTGGTGGATATTGTGGATCAGGTGGCATATGATTTGGATTTCCAGGGCCCCACTTGAAAAGAGGATTATCACATTGCGGTGTATACTTCTTTTGATTCGAATAATTTTGGATCGCGTTAACATCCTCGTGTTGCTCAATGTTGTTAGGACACACATCCGCTGAATGCTGGGGTGATCCACACTGGTTACATGTTACGGCCATCCTTTGTGCATTGGCCTTGCTAGCTCGCTCGGCTTTCCAAGCAGCTAATTTCTCGTCAAAAATCTCCTCACATTTTGCCTTCACTAGCTTGCCGTCATCTAAATCAGGATCAGGGATGGAAACTTCGTTAACCCTCATTTTATGAGGCCGAGAGTTGGTTTGTCTATATTTTTCGCTTTGCTTCTCCAACACCCCCCTTGCCCCGGTGGCTGTCAAATCTCCAAAATCTCCTCCCGCTGCTATCTCTACTTCTCGTTTCCCATGGTCCAATAAACCATGGAAAAAGAACTAGTTAGTCATCTCCGGAGAATAGTTGTGGTGGGGGCAAGCCTGCAAAAGCGTCTTGTAATGCTCCCACGTTTTATGAAATAGCTCTCCATCCAACTGTTCAAAGGTAGCAATTTGCCTCCGAAGATGCCCCGTAGTTTGGGCCGAATAGTATTGATTTAAGAATTTCTCGCTGATCATGTCCCAATCAGTCAATGAGCCAGGATCTAATGATAGTATCCATGACTTCGCCTTGTCCTTCAAGCTGTACGGGAAACAAATCATTTGTACTTCCTCTTGGTGAAGGTCATGAACTACAAATCGCCCCACTTCATCAACAAAGTAATTTAAAAATTCCAAGGGGTCCTCATGGACCTTTCCGTGAAAAGTTGGGAGTAAGTTAAGTTGATGTGGTTTGATTTCGACTGCCCTTGCGGTAGGTCCAAGAACAATGGCGGACCTAAAGGGCACAACCTTTGGACGTGCTAAATCGCGTTGTCTTGGTGCTCGATCTCCCCTTAGTTCCCTTACTCGGTCATCAGCTCGTTCGTACTGGTCATCAAGCGCGTGATGGTACTCGCGCTCGTATACCCTTCCGAAATTGTTCTGCTCGTAACCATGATTTTGATTCTCCAACCACTCGTTCACGTGCCTTTGATTGTTAACATAGGCGTTTCGCTGCAAAACATCCTCATTCCTAAATGCCACGTTCTCGATGTTGTGTTGACGCATGACATTGTTGTTCATCTCTTCGTTTTGCCTCAAATTCTCTATGTTGAGCGGGTGATTGACTATGTGGTGCTGCTGGTTAACTCCTTCGTTTCTCCCTTCGTCTTGTCTAGTAGAGTGTGACTTGTTTGGTTCACTACCATACCCAGCTCGAATGGGGCGTGGTGGTGATCTTGGTGGTGAATTGCCATTTCGAACCGAATGTGCTCCTAACATAATGTCGGGAACTTGATCGCAAGCAAAATCAATTGCTGTCGAGGAATTGTCCTCGGGAATAAGAGCGGGTCTTGGTCTTGGTGGATTTGAACGGTGAATGTTGTCAATGTATGGTACAAGGTCGCGTTGAAGTGATCGCCTTCCTTGCATAAACTCAACAACACGTCAACGTACCAAATGGCAAAAACCAAGTGCAAAATATAAATAAAAACAAAAGTAAAAAGAAATTAAAGAATCAAAAAGAAAACAAAATGAAAAACATCTTAAATTCCTACTCGTTGCTTCCCCGGCAACGACGCCAAATTTTTGACTCAAACTTTTGTGCACCCCGTTTTAATAATTAATTTAAAAGCACGTTAGTTTGCCCGCAAGTGTACGAGGTAACTGTAGGGTGATGAGTTTGACTCGAGTCGTATCTCTCGAGGAAACAACTGTTCGGTCTTTCGAATGTTTTTCTCAATTAAGAATAACATACATATACATTTGGGTTTTGAATTGATTGAATTGATCATTACAAACTAAGCAGTAATTTAAACTAAAGCTAATTGAAATAATTATTCTAAATTATCAACTAAGAGCAATAACTAAATTATCGAATAACGCTACGAAGATTTAAAGCTAATTTTCGTATCTAAAAGCATGAGTATAAGAAACTATCGCTAAGAAATTGAATCATACGAATCTAAGAACGGATAATTAAACATAAATCGACTTGCATAAATAAATTAAATTAATCCAATACCCAATATTCAAGTATGAAACAATTAAAGTAATTAAAACTAGAATTAACTAAGAAATTATCTAAACAATTAACTACGAAATTATCTAAGAGTTCAGAATACTTATTGAAACTAAGGAAAGCAATGAAAAGCCTCCAGCTATTCCGGAGTTTGAACGTTGATCTTGGTTGAAGATTGAGTTCCGAACGCGAAATTGAAGTCTCGGACTTGTCTCTCTTCGATCCTTGATCTTCGTCTCCAAATCTTGTTATAAGATGTGGAATTATTGTTGTTGTACGCTAAAATACCCTAGGATGTCGTCTCTCTAGTGTCTCCCTCTCAAAATCCGAAATAATGAGGGTTTAAATAGATATTGCAAGTCTTGGTGCACAAGAAACCCTAAAATCCGAATTATGGGCCATCGCGTCGACATTGCGTCGACTGACGCGCGCTGGTGCTCGGCGGGACTCGGCAGACTTGGTCGGCAGTGCTCGGCAGGTCTGGTCAGTAGGTGTGCGCGTCGGCTGGGCGGGTGCGTCTATGGGGTGCGTCGACATCGACGCTTCACCAAGTAGCGTCGGAAGGGCATCGACTGAGCGTCGACTGACGCGGAACATGGCTCGCATCGACGGTGCGTCGACGATCACGTCAGTCGACGCGACTGAGCTTCTGTCTCCGTTTCTCGATCTTTTCCTACTCGTTTCACCGGAAAACTTGTTCTTCTACTCTTGAACATTGAACTTCGTATTTATGCGCTAAACTCTTCCGGTTACTTAGCTGTAAGGTGAAAACAACGAAATATCACATATTTGCATTAATTACGATTAAAATACGGTAAAATAAGTCAGAACTATAAAAATACGGAATTAAGCTTAAATCGTCAAACTTATACCAAAAAATAAATAGAAAAACGAATTAAAAAGCTAATAAAAACAAGGACAAATCTACTCTAATCAGTAGGTGGTTAGGGTCCGGGTTTTCAAAGCATGATTTGTCTTTCTTAACTCGAGCCTTGGCGAAGTGACGCATTCTTGATGAAGTGATGCTTACTAATTGCACATTTATATGGTTGAGTCTTTTTTTGTGTCTTTTGTGAGTTTATTACATTGTTGAGCAATCACCACATGTTAAGAGGTTTGAATAGTTTACTTGTCGGGTTTTTACATGTATATGCCCTCTTGTGTAAGGAGTTGAATTTTCGTGCTTCGTCCAAAACCCGCCTATATATATATAATCAACATTTACTCTTGAAAAGATTGCAAATCTCTAAAAGCTCTTTTGATTTTGTCTCCAAAACCCAGTGCAAACTAGTAAGTAGCCTTGTGTGAACTATCGGTTTTGCTTGTATTTTTATGGAAATTGCATTGAGGAGGCTTATTTTTCCTCGTACATGATTGAATTTGGAAATGACCTCGAGGCACATATATCACCTATATTCTGGCCATATCCAAATATATAAGCTACTTAAAAATCCCAAATGAGCCCCCTTGCGCCTATACCCCATTTCTTATTAGCCGAGCTTGATTTTAACTCTTATATCTTCATATATTATGAGATAAGAGTGTATGTTGTTAGTTGACTAGGACTGTGTGGGAAATCAATTGTGGGTTTAGGGTTTTGAGTTACTTATTCAAAAATAAAGCTCCAACACAAATCACGAAAAGTGATAAAGCGTGCATTCAAGGGAAAAGCCTAATGTTTAAGGAGCTGTCAAGATGTTTGAAAATTATAAATCTCCATTATTGTTACTAAGGAAATTGCTAGTGTTATCATTAGAGCTGTCAAGATGGCTCTGGCCCATTGGGTCAGCCCGCACCGCCAATAACAAGGTAGGGGTATGGGTTTAGAATTCAATGACTTGTTAAGAGGCGGGCCTACATGGGCTGGCCCACTCGGGGTTTTCTCGGCCCGCCAACCCATTTTGACAGCTCTAGTTATCATTATTTTACTACCGTATCGCTCAGTTTTTTAGTAATTACAAATAACTTTAAATTCTCAGCATCTCTCATTTTTTTTTCTAAATATCAATGGGCGCGTGGATATACGCATCCCAAAATATTATTAGTTGACCCCAATTGATAAGAACACCCCAAAAAAAATTTTAATACATTTATTTTTACTAAATCAACCCCACAAACACCCAATTTTAACCCCATATAATATAATAAATATTATGATAATAAAAATAAAATAAAAAGAATAATAATAAAATATAAGCATGGATTTTACTTTCTCGATCTATATTACCCTGGAGAAAGAAATATCATCATTTAACAATGGCGTTCAGATCACCGGAAATGATGAAGAAAATCCTGAAGAAAGTCGGGGGCGAATAGAATTTAACGACGGGAGTGAAAGAATGGCTGAAAAAATCGGTGCCAGATACTAAAGTCGTAATGGGCCGAGCCCACCGCGGGCCAACATATCCAGTTTGGGAGTCGCGTCAGTGAAGACAGCGACAACAAGACAAAGAGGAACTGAAAACCGAACGTACAGGAAAAGCGGCTTTTCAGCTACATCTTGGATTGTCAAGTCCATGTTAAGGTAACCACACACGCACTCCGATGCATAGACAAGGCATGCGGGCTCGACGAGTATCTGCTCAAAACACCATACCATAAAATGGACACAGAGATGGGCCTTTTCTGGAAAACGAAGATCGAGAAGATGTACAAGGATGTCCGCGAGATGGAGGTGGTTTTCTTTTCACCCAAGGACGAGACCAACATTGAGAAACAATTCGAGGAAGAGACGGCTGAGGATGGATGGGAGTTTGGGGAAGGTGGTGAAGATGAAGGGTATCGTACGGATTTTCACGAACCGATGGTGCCAGCTCAGTGCAGAAGAATTGGCTCAACAGATCCAGCAAACATTCTGCTAATTAATCAATGATTCGTTCCTTCAATTTTCCCAAACAAGATCCTTCTTTTAACCAATGGGTTCTTTTTCTCCAAAAAATAAAAATGGGATTTTATTTTTTTAATTTTAATTATATATTATGGTAAGGTTATTTTAGTCTTTTTAATTATGATTATTTTGTTTAAAATATTTTGGATCAACTAATAATATTTTAAATATTTTGGGGTGTGTATATCCGCACCCAATATCAAAAACAACTAGAGAAAATATTGGAGTTATTTATAATATTTTAAAAAACTGAGAGGTATAATTATAACATATTTGATAACTTCAACAAACACGGTCACATTAACTAAAGCTCAAACATGGAAAGTTATTTTCACAATCTATTCTACTGTGCACTTGCCAAAAATCATGTATAATATTGTCCACAATATAAATACTTTCACTAAATTGACGGATTTATAAATAAAATTCAAAACTACCATTTTCGGCATAAATGGTGATATGGCATGTCGTATATTTTCTTATCACTTATTCTTAATTTTCAGATAATATAAAATCAGAGAAAACTATTTTTTATCTCCTAAACTATGGCCATTTTGACACTTTGCTTACTAAACTTTTTTTTCGTGGAAATTACCTCCTAAACTGTAAGAATTTTGCACTTAACCTCCTGAACTCCCATTTTTGGTGGAACTTTTGGTCGAATCTCACTCGTATAACATTTTGGACCCCAAAATGATAGTTTTATATATTTTCTTACAAAATTATTTACAATATCACAAAATGGTTTTTTTTTTTTTTTTTTTTTTTTTTTTTTTTTTGAGAAAATCAACAAAATAATAAACTAAAAAAAAAAAAATTCCCACTCAGACAAACTTGCAAGTGAGGTAAAAAATAATCACGAAACACCTGAGGCATAGTGTTGTAATCATCCCTATTTTTCTTATTAAACACAGGGGAAAAAACAGTACCAAGTACAATCTTCCAGTTATAAATTACAGTAATTTTATCTTATATATTTCCCTCGAGATTTAATTGCATTTGAACCAACATCATCATCAAGTATAGTCACAGCACGGATTTGGCCAAGCAAGCACAAATTGTTTTTCCTTCCCAGTCATGTCAAACTCTTCGGGTCCAATCCCATCAGGAAATCCCAATCGAAATGGTAGCAATAACTGCGCGAGAATAATTTCAACTCCAGCCATGCCAAACGCTATCCCGGACAAATCCTTCTCCCCCGGCCCAAATGGTATAAACTCGAAAATAATTGCGTTATAATCAACGTCGACTTTTCGAATCTCTCGGGCCTCATGCCAAGACCCGGGGTCCCGTCTTATTGTCCAAAAACGTTTATCATGGACTATTGTGCCGGATGGAATGTCGTACCCTTCCACTGTGGATTGCTGACAACAGCTCCGGGGCAGAGCAGGGGGCCCGGATGGTGTGTTCTTTAAGGTTTCTTTGATAACCATTGTTAGGTAGCTTTGGTTGCCCTGGAGGTTTTGTCTCACTTCTGTTGGGAAATTTTTGTTGGATTAGTTACAATAATTCGAGCACAAAACTGGAAAAAGAAATAGAAAGACAGAAAACAAATAATGTCGAGTCGAGATTTAATCTCTGTCCGCAAGACGAAATAGCCCCGGTAGTGCCCTTCGATTTTGGCTATTCGTCTCCAAAGATGAAACGACTTCGTCTCTGGTATTACAGCACCGTAAATACCAGAGCTCCGGCGAACTGGAAGAAATCGAACTGAGCTATGAAATATTATGCTGAATATGAGTATGTATGTATGCTTATGCTGTTCCAGGTCGTTCAGGTGTTTATGCGTATGAAAGGAGGCTGGGGAATGCAGGAGTCTCACCCTTATATAGGGGTTCAAAATTAGGGTTACAGCAGCTGCCAATTAAGACGACCTTAATGGCGTTCAAACAGTCAGTTTTATCTGACATGAACCTGGACGAGTTCAGCGTGCAGATACGTCTGCTGTTTGAAATTCAAAAGTTGAAAACGTTTGACTGGTCAAGAGCCAGCCGTTACGTAACGGTCAGGTGCGTGAAGGTTCAAAAATGAAACCAGGGTTGAGCCAGAACCCGAACCCCATACGGACCAACTCAATCGGACCACCCAATAAGGACCAATTACCCAAGACCCAAGTCCCAGATCCCAGTCCCAGGCTCCGGCTCCGCCCGGCTACGCCGAGGCGGACTGGCGAACCGCAAGTCCAAGAGCCCGCGTGAATTTCGTTTACACAAAGCCCACAACACTCTCTGGCCCACTTGATGTACATTAAAGAAATGTAATCATTTTTAAACTCTCTTCCACATTGACTAACATTCAATGTGGGATAACCGATAAAGCATTAAAGCAAACCGTTCAACTTTCAAGCATCATTTCTCACTCACCAATAAATGGATTTGAGAAATTCAAAATGCTACGATTATCTACACGACACGTAGAATAATCCTATACAATTCATTAACATGAATTATCGCTGTACCATTTAATTAGAATTAATCCAATTTACACTCTTTAATTAGAATAAATCTAATTATTACAATCATTGATACATTATGTTAGACGCTTTCCAAAAACGACATGCATGAATGCAAATACATAGCTCAGTCCTTAAGAGACAATAGAGAATAGGGATAGGTGGCTTGTGGCCTTGAACCCTCCTTAGTTAATACTACCGAGCATACCGGCGGATTAGTGAACATAATTCTTGAACTATTCCCCTTTGTGTATACTAAACAATAGTACCAACCCACTAAGGTCTCAAAATTCTTCCGTTCTCACGTTTGTGTCCGTTTCTGGCCATGGACAACTTCTTTGGATTCATAAGTTTCAGTAGAAGCGGCCCTCACTTCTCGCTTACATAGGTGATTCTTCAAATCAGTTTCTGTCATACTCAAGTCAAAGACCTGCACAAGAATCATTAAAAATCAGAGATTTAACCTCACCACGTGACAGATTATAAACTCTACTTTTGCTGTTAAGGAATAGGATCGTAGAGTTTAACTTACCCAGACTTTTGTAGTTTAGTTTTCCCATTGAACCAAGTTTGTGGGATCTCCACTCATCATGGTTGGGTTTCCACTACAATCATCCTTAAGATGTGGATTTCACTCCCATTCCTTCTAGCAACTTGTACATCTGATCTCGAGCTATGTTCTTAGTGAATGGATCCGCTAGATTATCTATCGACCTTACGTAGTCAACAGAGATAATCCCACTCGATAACAGATGTCTCACGGTGTTATGTCTCCGACGGATATGTCGAGACTTGCCGTTGTACAAACCACTTCTTGCCCTTCCAATAGCAGCTTGACTGTCGCAGTGAAGCATAACCGGCGGCACGGGTTTCTCCCAACATGGAATATCTTCTAAAAAGTTACGAAGCCATTCTGCTTCTTCACCCGCTTTGTCCAACGCGATGAACTCAGATTCCATGGTGGATCGGGCTATACATGTCTGTTTAGTGGATCTCCAAGAAACAGCTCCTCCCCCTATTACAAACACATATCCACTTGTAGACAAAGAGTCCTTTGTGTCGGATATCCAGTTTGCATCACAGTAAGATCATGCCCGCGGCGGAGAAGCCTCCAAAATTTAATGGGGAAGGCTTCAAGAGGTGGCAACAAAAGATGCTGTTCTACCTCACGATGCTTGGTTTCGCCAACTTCGTGAAGGAAGATGAACCACCTACTCCGGACAAGGAAGAGACGAGTTTTCCATGTTCACGCTGCCTATGATAATTGGCACAATGGGGACTATCTATGTAAAGGTTTTCTTTTAAGTAGCCTAGAAGATAGCCTGAGTAATGTGCACTCAGATTTAAAGACCTCCAAGAAAATTTGGGAGGCACTTGAGAAAAGATATAGTTCCGACCGAGGCTGGAACTAGGAAATTTGTAGTCACGAACTTCATGGACTACAAGATGGTGGGACTGTTCTCCCGTTATGAATGGTGGGTGAATGATGTCCACGCCGAGGGGATGATTCTCCCGGATGC
>BMAC01000936.1:118507-133412 GCA_014905375.1 Phtheirospermum japonicum
AAGAACAGAGGTGATCCTGTTGCTCAGCAGGACTATGCTAGGATCATTGGATGTTTGATGTACATCTCCAACTGTACAAGACCTGATCTAGCTTGCTCAGTAAACAAACTGAGCCGATATACAAGCAATCCTAGTAAAGAACACTGGAAAGCGCTTGTGAGAGTTTTGAGATACTTAAAGTATACTCTAAACTTTGGGCTACATTATGGAAGATACCCCAGTGTACTTGAAGGCGAGAGGAGTGCACCGGCGCGTTTATCGTTGGTACAAAAATCCCCAACGAACCCGTTGAATGGGTATTCAAAACAGTTGAATCTGTTTGGGGAGCAGTTGCAAACAAAACTCGGAACCGAAGTTCCCGTCATCCCAATGGGATGGGTCACAGCCGGAGCTGGCATCGTTTGGACCGAAGTTCCTATCCCCAAAAGGGATCGTTCCAACAGCCGAAGCTGTGGATGAGTTAGACTGAGCCATGCGCTTCGTCAACGTCTCGATTAAGAAATCGAGTGTTCCTGGGTTGAGAATAATCTCATCCTGAGTGGTGTTCAAGATTGGCGTAGATAAACCAATCGTCGTGGTGTTCGTGACTGCGGGGGCAGTGTTCATCGCCGAAATAGTTGAGGTGATGGCCGGAGTAGCGTCGCTCGAGGGAGTGCTAGAGGTTGACATCCTTTTCCAGTTAGGGATTACAAATAATAAAATTATAAAAGGTATTTCGTCTTGCGATTGTTGGATTAGTTACAATAATTCGAGCACAAAACTGGAAAAAGAAATAGAAAGACAGAAAACAAATAATGTCGAGTCGAGATTTAATCTCTGTCCGCAAGACGAAATAGCCCCGGTAGTGCCCTTCGRTTTTGGCTATTCGTCTCCAAAGATGAAACGAYTTCGTCTCTGGTATTACAGCACCGTAAATACCAGAGCTCCGGCGAAYTGGAAGAAATCGAACTGAGCTATGAAATRTTRTGMTGAATATGAGTATGTATGTATGCTTATGCTGTTCCAGGTCGTTCAGGTGTTTATGCGTATGRAAGGAGGCTGGGGAATGCAGGAGTCTCACCCTTATATAGGGGTTCAAAATTAGGGTTACAGCAGCTGCCAATTAAGACGACCTTAATGGCGTTCAAACAGTCAGTTTTATCTGACATGAACCTGGACGAGTTCAGCGTGCAGATACGTCTGCTGTTTGAAATTCAAAAGTTGAAAACGTYTGACTGGTCAAGAGCCAGCCGTTACGTAACGGTCAGGTGCGTGAAGGTTCAAAAATGAAACCAGGGTTGAGCCAGAACCCGAACCCCATACGGACCAACTCAATCGGACCACCCAATAAGGACCAATTACCCAAGACCCAAGTCCCAAGTCCCAAGTCCCAGGCCCAGGCCCAGAGCCCAGGACCGAGGTCCGAGGTCCGGGACCGGGCTCGGGCTCAGATCCGCAAGTCCAAGAGCCCGCGTGAATTTCGTTTACACAAAGCCCACAACACTCTCTGGCCCACTTGATGTACATTAAAGAAATGTAATCATTTTTAAACTCTCTTCCACATTGACTAACATTMAATGTGGGATAACCGATAAAGCATTAAAGCAAACCGTTCAACTTTCAAGCATCATTTCTCACTCACCAATAAATGGATTTGAGAAATTCAAAATGCTACGATTATCTACACGACACGTAGAATAATCCTATACAATTCATTAACATGAATTATCGCTGTACCATTTAATTAGAATTAATCCAATTTACACTCTTTAATTAGAATAAATCTAATTATTAACAATTTTCATTTTTGATACATTATGTTAGACGCTTTCCAAAAAAAGTACTTGATGTTGGTCAGCACCAATCTACGTCAACTAAGTTGGCATATTTATCAAATATGGTAAAAAAAAAAAAAGTCAAATCGGGCTTTGATTCTTACGTGGCATGACCGAATCATTTCCATTATGTTGGCCACTTACCAGAAAATATACGTGATGTTGGTCATCATCAAACTACGACAACTAAGTTGACAAATTTATCAAATATGGTACAAAAAAAAAAGCTCAATCGGGCTTTGATGATGATTCGGTCATGCCACGTAAGCATCAAAGTCCGATTGGGCTTTTTTTGTAAATTTGTCAACTTAATTGTCGTAGTTTGATGATAGCCAACATCATGTACCTTTTCTGAAAAGTGGCCAATATAATGTATCAAAAATGAAATTTTTCTCACTTCTGCTTGTGCCTGGTGTAGAACTCGAGGGTTCTTCATCATTTCGGACATTGCCCACTCTATGACTATGGAAGAAGTCTCTATTCCAGCTATGAACATACATCTCCTGCACGCATTGCAAGTTGAGGGGAAGAAGAATAATTCTTTTTTTTTTGAAGAAACTCTGTGAGACTTAGGCACGACTAGGTAGTGAATCAAGCGAGGCTACGCAAGAATCTTAAAAATCATTTTTAACTCATTTAGTAAGGGAAGAAGTCAATTCATTATATTGATCAATTTTCATAAAATATAAATTATATTGATTAGTATCAAATCACATCTATTAAATTGATCAATTAACAAATGGCTAAAAAAATTCTTTTGAGCTTTTCTGCTTACTGGCATGATCATGTAATTTCCCATCATAAAACGAGATAGAAATTTGATGAACAGTATAGTGTCGAACTAATGTTGTTACATTACAGCTAGTGCATTCTAAAGTACTAGGAGCACTACATACATTCATGTTTCAAAGATGCATCACTCTTTTTTTTTTCTTTTCAAAATTTATTCATTGGCAAAATTGTATAATTGAGACCTGCATATGCTAAAGATACAATATATAATATTTCATTATTATAATAGATAATTGGTGATAAATGTGGACATAACCATTCTAAATGCGGATCATTCAAGTATTTTATAATTTGGTCGATATTTCGGCACGTATTATCCATAAAATATTGCATTTGCAAAACTTCTAGCACATTTAGTATGATTGAGGACTCACCACCCTTATAGAGCACCCAAACTCATAATGCTAGAGAGTTTACATCAAAAGTATTCGATGTCTATTGCATTTTAATCAAGATCGATGTAATGTATCTTGTATTCTAATGTGCATATATAATAAGGTCTCAAAAAAGACATCATCACAAAGAATATATATGGTGACTAAGACAATATTTATGCGCACTCATTTGTCTTTGCACAGGGTTATGCAATATTGCACGCAACTCTTACTTATCCGTTTATGAGCCCCTGCTAACCAGATATTTTGCATACCAGTTGGTAACTGGATATAAGCCTGATAATTCATATTGATAAGCGAGAAATTGTACGGTAATTAATGGTTTAACTCCTATATTTTTATGTTCTTAATATTCTCATATATATTTATTTCTCGCATATTTATTATTATGAGTAGTCGAGCACCGATTGTATATTTCTTTCTTATTTTACAGTATTTGGTGCTATAATAAACGAAGAATGTTTTACAAGGAAGTTGAGAGACGAGAGAAAACCGACGAATCAGGAGGTAGCGTCGATGGCTCGCATCGTTAGTGAGGATGGATCGCGTCGGTCGACGCGTTGTGTGGCTCTGTGTGGCGTCGGTCGACGCCAGGTCGACGCTAAGTCGATGAGAAGCTGTAGTAGCGTCGATTCAAGTTCCGTCAGTCGACGGTAACTCTCTGTAGCGACGATTGAAGGTGCATCGGTCGACGCACATGCACGTCGATGCGGGCAGAAGATGCGCATCGACGCTGAGGTCTAGCACGCGTCGGTCGATGCCTTATCGACGCCGACTCGGCCGAGCTATTTTTCGAAGAAATCTTGTGCGGCAAGAAAGAGGAATTTTATATAAACCTGACCTTATTTCATCCAAAACACACACATAACATATCCTAGGGTTCCAAGGAGCTCCATAGAGGTCCCAAGTCATTCCAATACATCCATACACAAGAGAACTTGAAGATTGAAGATCAAGACGCAAGATTCAAGTTCTACGCATCGTTTCTCATATTTTCTCAAGGATTATGTTTGTTTACCTGAACCTTTTCTTTTATTTTATTAACTCCATGAGTAAGTAAACTTATTATCTAGTTCTAGGGATGTTGAAACCCTCGTGAAACTATGTTCTAATTAATGCAATATTGTCTTTCGTTTTTCATATGTGGTTGCTTGTGTTGTTCTATTTTCAATTTATGATTGCTTAATTCTTGATTTGGCTTGATCACCTAGATTAGGGATTGGTTATCTATTGCTAGAAATAGGATTTATTCCCGTGTAATTGTCGTAATTACTATTTCTCTGAAGCAACTAATGACTGCGAATCATTAGGGACAACACAACATAGGTTGAATAAACCGAACTTATGTGTTTATTGCCTAGATTAATCTATTTGCCTGATTATTAATGCTGTTGTTGGGTTGAGTCTAGAGAGCTTATTCTAGGTTATTCAATAATTAGAATCAGTTAAAGAGCTTATTTTAATTGAGTAAACGGTAAAGGCAAACTCGAGTAGCAGGGTTTATTGCTACTTAGGGTTTTTAGTCGCATATGATGAATGGATTATGATATTTGATTGGTTAGATGAGTGAAACGAGGGTGGAAACTGAACTAGAACTAGAGTTTTATTATTATTGAATTTCCCGTTAATTATTTTCTCGCTTGTTTTAAATTATTTGCTTATTTATTTCGTTAGTTAATTTAATTCACAATTCCTACCCCAATTATTTGTTTAAATAAAATACGAACTATCACAATCTAACCACACTCCTCGTGGGATCGACCCTTACCTATCACTACTGCTAGTTGGTAGAGAAAAGCTAAGGAAAAGAAAATATGTAATTTGACGCTTAACGACTAGCGGTCAAATTTTGGCGCCATTGCCGGGAGTGACGCGTTTAAATTGTGATTTTAAGTATTTTAGTAGTTTATTTTTTTTTTTTATTACTATTTTTGTTTTAGAACAAGTTGAACTCTTGTTGAGTATTTTACCAGGTGAATGAACTTGAGATCATCCGGGAAGAAAGATTTGTATTACTATCCGTAAATCAACAAGAGAAGTCGTGAGTTGAAGAAGAAGGAGACTTCGGACTCGGAACAATTACTACCCAACTATATATCCGAGGAGTCTTCAAGTGAAAGCGAAGAACGAGAAAACAAGATGATGGTTGTTCAAGCGGAACGGACGTTGAAGGAGTTGGAAAATCCCGACCTCCCACAACAACCATTGTGCATCACTTTTCCAATGGTGAACGATGCTACATTCGAGCTACAATCCGGACTAATCCATCACCTACCTTTATTCCATGGACTCACTGGCGAGGATCCACACAAACACTTGAAGGAATTTCATGTCATCTGCATAAGCATGAAATCCGCCGGAGTCACGGACGAACAAATCAAGCTAAGGGCCTTCCCCTTTTCGTTAAAAGACCTAGCCAAGGACTGGCTTTACTACTTACCCTCGGGATCCATCACTACGTGGGGGGCATTAGAGAGAACGTTTTTGCAAAGGTATTTCCCCGCATCACGAGTGGAAAATCTTTGAAAGGATATTTGTGCGGCTAGGCAGACACAAGGAGAAACCTTGCATGAGTACTGGGAAAGATTCAAAAGACTCATCGCAAGCTGCCCTCAACACCAAATGGGCGAGCAACTGTTGATTCAGTACTTCTACGAGGGACTATGTCTCACTGATCGTAATATGATTGATGCGGCTAGTTGAGGCACTCTGATGGACAAGACACCGACGGCAGCAAAAGAACTAATATCGAACATGGAGGCCAACTCTCAGCAATTCGGCAGCCGTAATCCTTCATCGGGATCGGGAAATGAAGCGGGTAATGATTCACTACAAGCCCAACTAAGTGAATTGAAGGCCATGACAAGTGTTGGAGGAGCTCCAAAGGTTCGACCATGCGGCTTATGCGAAGCATTGGAGCATGTTACTGATGACTGCCCACATTCTACATCGTACTCGAGGCACATGTGAACGCTTTGGGGATCGGAAATGGACAGGGGACAAAGTACGATCCATATCCCCAAACCTTCAACCCGAGATGGGGCGACCACCCCGGGTTAGATGGAGGGATCAGCAAGGGAATGCATTTGGAAATCAAGATCAAGGGCCTCCTCAAGCTCAGCAAAGGGGGCAAAATTTCCCGAATCAATACAACAACCAACAGCGGAAAGAGAATACATCCCCACAACTGGAGGAAATAGTGAAATCATTAGCAACAAGCGTAAAAAGCTTGGAGACCCAATTGAGTCAAATGGCGGAACACATAGTCAAACTAGAAGTACGAGGCAGTGGCCGACTACCTCCTCAAACCGAGGTGAACCCAAAAAAATATGAGCGCTGTTACAACACGAAGTGGCAAAAAAGTGGAAGGACCGGACAATCCAATGCTAGAGCCGGAAAATAAAGACAAAACGGATGAAGAAGATACGGAGCCGAAACATGCTGACAAGAGTAATCCTAAACATTCTAATAATTTTAATAACTCCGTTGTTTCTCCTCCTAGGACCGATCCACTTCCATTTCCATCAATAATCAAGCGCCAATCTAAAGAAGACACGGAGAGGCAAATACGAGACATTTTCAAAAAGGTGGAGATCACTATTCCACTTGCCGATGCGATCAAGCAAGTTCCTCGTTACGCCAAGTTCCTCAAAGACTTATGCACCAACAAGAGAAGGTTGAAAGGAGACGAAAAAGTCCTAATGGGAGCAAATGTGTCGGTTGTATTCCAAAAGATCTTGCCACAAAAGCGGAATGACCCGAGCATGTTTTTCATTCCATGCACGATTGGAGACATGCGAGTTGAGCGAGCCATGCTAGATTTGGGTGCATCAATAAATGTCATGCCACGCACCATTTTTGATTGTTTAAATGTTGGTCCATTAAAGAAGACTGGGGTGGTGATTCAACTTGCCGATCGAAGCACTACTTACCCTGATTGTGTTGTTGAAGATGTTCTTGTGAAAGTGAACGAGTTAATTTTCCCAGCTGACTTCTATGTGTTGAGCATGAACGATTCTGCATCAAAGTCACCACCTATCTTGTTGGGACGACCATTTTTGAACACTGCTCAAACAAAAATCGATGTTACTCGAGGTACTCTAACAATGGAGTTTGACGGTCACATTTGTCAATTTAATATTTTTGATGTTATGAGATTTCCTGACTGTGATAACTCCATTTTTGCACTTGATTGTTTTGACTCTTTAGCGCAGGAATTTCTACAAATGCACAAACAAGATGAGCTCGAGATGGCGATCACACGAGGTTTGGGGGAGGACTCGTTACTTTTGAGTTACCCTCTAACTGAGCCAACTTGAGAGGAAGACGTACAAAAGATAGTGTCGGCCTTGCACGCACTTAGTTCAAAGCCGAGAGAAGAGGACGTGAATTTCATCAAGCTTCCCGAAGCGCACAAGAAAGCCGTACCATCTATAGTCAAGGCACCGGAGCTTGAACTCAAGACCCTACCGGAGCACTTTAAGTATATTTTCTTGGGAGATAACGAAACATTGACTGTGATCATTTTGTCACGATAAGACAACTTCCAAGAGGCATCATTGCGTCAAGTGCTCAAGGATAACAAGCAAGCAATCGAGTGGACCATAGAGGATTTGCGAGGAATAAGTCCTTCCATGTGTATGCACCGAATTTTGCTCGAAGAGGATGTTGCGCCATCTAGGGAGCCCCAAATACGATTGAATCCACCAATGATGGAGGTGGTAAAAAAGGAGATTCTGAAGCTGCTGGATGTTGGGGTGATTTATCCTATTTCTGATAATCGGTGGGTGAGCTCGACTCAAGTCGTTCCAAAGAAATCGGGAGTAACAGTGGTCGAAAATCAAGAAGGTGAATTGGTTCCAACAAGGATGCAAACGGGGTGGAGAGTTTGTAATGATTATCGTAATCTGAACGCCATGACTCACAAGGACCATTTTCCGCTTCCGTTTCTTGACCAAATGATTGAGAGGTTGGCGAGCCATTCATACTACTGCTTTTTAGATGGTTACTCGGGATATTTCCAAATTCTTATAGCACCCGAGAACCAAGAGAAGACTACCTTTACATGCCCATTCGACACGTTTGCCTATCGCCGCATGCCATTTGGACTTTGCAATGCACCGGCCACATTCCAACGATGTATGGTAAATATCTTTTTGGAATATGTTGGCGATATCATAGAGGTCTTCATGGATGACTTTAGTGTTTATGGCGATTCTTTTGAGGTATGTCTTGCTAATCTCTTGTTGATTTTGAAACGTTGTGTCAAAACTAACCTTGTATTAAATTGGGAAAAATGTCATTTTATGGTGGAACAAGGTATAGTTTTAGGACACATTGTTTCGTTGAAAGGTATAGAAGTCGATAAATCTAAGATTGTCACTATAGCTGCGTTGCCTTACCCCGCCAATGTGCGGGAAGTTCATTCTTTTCTTGGCCATGCAGGATTATACAGGAGATTAATCAAAGACTGCATCGCCACTTTGTAGGCTCTTGCATAAAGATGTAGAGATTAAGATCAATGTCTGTTGCAAGAAGGCCTTTGACACACTAAAGGAGATGATGACCACTTCTCCAATTATCCAACCGCCAAGATGGGACCTACCCTTCGAGATCATGTGCGATGCAAGCGACTATGCTGTGGGAGCTGTGCTTGGGCAAAGGATTAATAAAGCGACCCATGTGATCTATTATGCATCGAAGACCTTGAACCCTGCCCAAGAAAATTATACTACCACGGAGAAGGAACTTCTAGCTGTTGTATTTGCCCTTGAGAAGTTCCGTTCATACATCATTGGTTCAAAGGTGGTGGTTTTCAGTGATCATGCGGCCCTGCGGCATCTACTTACAAAGAAGGAGACGAAGCCACGACTCATACGGTGGATCTTATTACTCCAAGAATTCAATTTGGAAATCAAAGACAAGAAGGGAGCCGAGAATACCGTGGCCAACCACCTCAGTCAATTAGTGCACGTGGAGGACGAGCTACAACTTGATGAAAGATTTCCGGACGAACAGCTACTTGTAGTTGAGCACTTGGAACCTTGGTATGCTTACATAGTTAATTTTCTAGCTGCTCGTGTGTTTCCAACAGCAATGGCAAAAGCAAGGAGGGACAAGCTGAGGAGTGACGCGAAATATTATTTATGGACGATCCATACCTCTGGAATCATTGTGCCGATCAAGTCATTCGAAGGTGTGTCCCTGAATCGGAGTTCCACGCCATTCTATCATTTCGCCATCCTCATGCATGTGGAGGACACTTTGGGTCGAAGAGGACTGCGCACAAGGTGTTGGACAGTGGTTTCTATTGGCCGAAGTTGTTTCGAGATGAGTATGAATTTTGTAAGTCATGTGATAATTGTCAACGAACGGGGAATCTTTCACGGAGAAACCAAATGCCCCAAGCGCCCATAATGATTTATGAGATTTTTGATGTGTGGGGCATCGACTTTATGGGGCCCTTCCCAAACTCCTTCAAGAATATTTATATCTTGCTAGCGGTGGACTATGTCTCCAAGTGGGTGGAAGCAAAATCCACCCCAATTAATGATTCGAAGGTTGTTGCACGATTCCTTAAATCTCGGATCTTCTCTAGGTTCGGGATCCCTCGAGCTATGATAAGCGATCGTGGCACCCACTTTTGTAACAATACGGTGGAGGCGTTGCTCCGAAAATATGGTGTTGCTCATAGTCTTTCTATAGCCTATCATCCGCAAACGAATGGGAAAGCCGAGACTTCAAATCGGGAGATCAAGTCCATTTTGGAGAAGATTGTCAATGCAAACCGCAAGGATTGGAGCATCAAGTTGAAGGATGCACTGTGGGCATATCGCACGGTGTATAAGATGCCAATTGGGATGTCCCCATATCGCCTCATTTTTGGGAAACCGTGTCACTTACCGGTGGAGCTCCAACACAAGTTGTTTTGGGCCGTGCAACAATGCAGCTTTGATTTTGATGGTGCAGGCGTGCGACGAAAGCTGCAACTATAAGAGTTGGAGGAGATTCGGATCGAAGCATTTGAAAATTCCTTAATCTATAAAGAGAGGACGAAGGCATTCCATGACTTGAAGATTTCAAGGAAACAGTTCTTAGAGGGGGAGAAAGTGTTGCTTTTTCATTCTCGCCTCAAGCTATTTCCCGATAAGTTGCGTTCGCGGTGGGTTGGACCGTTTGTTGTCACCGACGTATTTCCACATGGTGCAGTGGAGATTTTTAGCCCGAAGATGAACAAGACGTTTAAGGTGAATGGACACCAACTCAAACCGTATTATGAAGGGTTTCGCGCTATTGATGAGGAACGGATGGAGTTGGAAGCGCCACCTACGCCTTGATTAAGGGGCTAAGTCGAGCCAAAGACTTTAAACAAAGGCGCTTGTTGGGAGGCAACCCAATGTTTACTCGTTTTATTTTCTATTTTTCTTTTTCTTTTCTTGCAGTAATAGGAGGCGATGATGTGTTTTGGATGTTTGGGCCATTTTTTTCGAAGGAACATGTGTCGTAATTAATAAGACCGAGACCCTAGACATTTACCCGGGTGGTTTCTCTTCCTACTCTTCCCTAAGTAATATTTGTGATGTGCTTGTTCTTGTTATTTGTTTGCTTGAGGACAAGCTAATGTTTAAGTTTGGGGGAGTGGGTAAAAATCGATGGAAATTTGAAATTTTCGAAGTTTTTGTGATAAATCTTGGGGGATTGAGTAGTAAATGGTTAAAAGTACTCGCTTGAATTGCTTGGATGAATTATGTTTCGGTTAAATTCTTTAGGCGTCGTTTGATTTAGGGGTCAAGGGTACGCATGTCAGTACTTTTGTGATTCTTCCGTGGGGCGTCAATTCTAGATTATTGCGTTGTTGATGTGTATTTATGGTTTCCATACTCAATATGAGTTGTGTGGGGTCTTGAAGTTGGCAGTTGTGTGATAATATCTCGTTAGTAGAAACAGAAGTTAAATAAAGTCCGGTTAGGGTATACCGGCATGGCGTAAGTAGAAAATTGAAAAATCAAAAAGAATTGAGGTGCCGAAATAGCTGCCTATCTGTATGTACCAAGTCCAAATTCGCTTATAAATACCGACGGAGAAAATCCAATGAAGATGCTAGTAGCTCAACAAATTCTATGCACTTACCTAAGTGGCGCAATCCAACTAAAATCTCAAAAATGGCGGAGGTGAACTCAACAAATCAAAAACCAAATCAAGACGATCCTCCTATCCAGCGCCGAATCATTATCAAGTCGATTCGAGAATGGTAGTGCGGAGCTGCGGGCCTCAATTGAAAAAAAATAAAACAAATAAATAAGTAAATGGAAGAGGACGAGATATTTGATCGCTTCCAACAATGGATAGAGTCAAACCATCCAATAGCGAGGGGGCACCATAGTATATTGACGTGACGTATATGAAAAAGGGTTGCCAAACTGCGGGGATCACCTAGGTCAATACATGAAACGCTGGCAATTTCTATAAATATAATGGTGTCTAGAGTTCGGATGAGTTCATTTCGTCAATTTGAGTGATTTAATTATATTTTGTTTGTCCTATCTTTTAATTCTAATGTTGCTTGAGGACAAGCAAGGTTTAAGTCTGGGGATTTGATAAGCGAGAAATTGTACGGTAATTAATGGTTTAACTCCTATGTTTTTATGTACTTAATATTCTCATATATGTTTATTTCTCGCATATTTATTATTATGAGTAGTCGAGCACCGATTGTATATTTCTTTCTTATTTTGCAGTTTTGGTGCTATAATAAACGAAGGATGTTTTACAAGGAATTTGAGAGACGAAGATCAACAAATTGACGAGAGAAAATCGGCGAATCAAGAGGTAGCGTCGATGGCTCACGTTGTTAGCGAGGATGGCTAGCGTCGGTCGACGCGTTGTGCGGCTCTGTTGGCGTCGGTCGACGAGAAGCTGCAGTAGCGTCGATTCAAGTTCCGTCAGTCGACGCCATGTCGACGGTAACTCTCTATAGCAACGATTGAAGGTGCGTCGGTCGACTCACATGCACGTCGACTCAGGCGGAAGATGCGTGTCGACGCTGAGGTCTGGCACGCATCGGTCGACGCCCTGTCGACGCCGACTTGGCCGAACTATTTTCGGAAGAAATCTTGTGCGGCAAGAAAGAGGAATTCTATATAAACCTGGCCTTATTTCGTCCAAAACACACACATAGAATATCCTAGGGTTCCAAGGATCTCCATAGAGGTCCCCAAGTCATTCCAATCCATCCATACGCAAGAGAACTTGAAGATTGAAGATCAAGACGCAAGATTCAAGTTCTACACGTCGTTTCTCCTATTTTCTCAAGGATTATGTTTGTTTACCTGAACCTTTTATTTTATTTTATTTTATTAACTCCATGAGTGAGTAAACTTAAAATCTAGTTCTAGGGATGTTGAAACCCTCGTGACACTATGTTCTAATTAATGCACTATTGTCTTTCGTTTTTCATATGCGGTTGCTTGTGTTGTTCTATTTTCAATTTATGATTGCTTAATTCTTGATTTGGCTTGATCACCTAGATTAGGGATTGGTTATATATTGCTAGAAATAGGATTTCTTTCCGAGTAATTGTCGTAATTACTATTTCTCTGAAGCAACTAATGACTGCGAATCATTAGGAACAACACAACATAGGTTGAATAAACCGAGCTTATGTGTTTATTGCCTAGATTAATCTATTTGCCTGATTATTAATGCTGTTGTTGGGTTGAATCTAGAGATCTTATTCTAGGTTATTCAATAATTAGAATCAATTAAAGAGCTTATTTTAATTGAGTAAACGGTAAGGGCAAATTCGAGTAGCAGAGCTTATTGCTACTTAGGGTTTTTAGTCGCATATGATGAATGGATTATGATATTTGATTGGTTAGATGAGTGAAACTGAACTAGAACTAGAGCTTTAATATTATTGAATTTTCTGTTAATTATTTTTTCGCTTGTTTTTAATTATTTGCTTATTTATTTCGTTAGTTAATTTAATTCACAATTCCTGCCCCAATTATTTGTTTAAATAAATTACGAACTATCACAATCTAACCACACTCCTCGTGGGATCGACCCTTACCTATCACTACTGCTAGTTGGTAGAGAAAAGCTAAGGAAAAATAAATATTTAATTTGACGCTTAACGATTAGCAGTCACAAATCTACGCATATTTGATTAAGCAATATATGTGCCTATTGCGCCCCCAAACGCATTCGTATGGGTTTCTAAATACGATTAAGTATTTATGTTGGATATGAATCTTTAACAGCCACCCGCTATTTGAAACCTTTGACAGACGATCTCTTTATCGCTAAATTAGCGAGTTTGTCACTATGAGACAGTATTCCCATCGTTAGGGGAGATAAGAAAAAGTATTTTCTAATGGAACAATGTTTTGCATGTAATTATTGTGTTTTTCTTCGTGTTTTTAGATTGATTTTTATATTGATTTTAGTAGTTTTGAGTCATTTTTCGTTAGGTTTTTAGGTCGTTTTTCTTGTTTTATTGTTTTTCGTGTTTCTTGCCAAATTTATATTTAATTTGGTTTAATTGGTTCAATTACCTTGAGGTTTGGTGAAATTCTTGGGTTTTTTATGTTCAAATCTCTATTTATAGGCTAAGGCATTGAGGACCAAAATTCAGGCCAAGAGAGGGCTCAAAAATGCCCAAACATTCTGGAATGCTGGCCTAGTCTCGCGCCCTCTCGCGCCACTCGGCGCCCCGCCGCGCGCCAGCTCGCGCCATCCCGCCCGGCAGCACACACACGCGCCCGGCATCTCCAGGCAGCGCGCGCGGCCTGGCGCGCGGCCTCTCGCCAGCACTCGCCGAGCGTCGACATGCGGCGAGCAACCCGCACGCCCAACCTCGCGCCTGCGCGCGGCCTCCCGCCAGCACCCGCCCCTGCTCGCCAGCACACGCCCAGCCGACCAGCGCCCATGCCTGCCGACCACTCGCGCCCAGCAGCTCCCAGGCTCGGGCCATGGCCGAGCCACCATCGAGCCATGGTCGAGCCATATCGAGCCAAAATGTGCCAAAAAGCTAGCCAAGGGTCTAGGAAGGTGCCTCCGGGTCAAACTTGGTCAAACTCGGGAATTTTAAGCCTCTAAGGCTATTTTGGCCCATTTAAACCCAATTAAATGTAATATAAATAGTAGACTTCTTTCATTTTGTAGGACACCTCTCATTTTCTCCAAACCCAAGCATGGGTTTGGGATTAAAAATCCTCTCTCTAGTTTTTAAGATCTATTTTCTCTCTCTTAGGGTTTAGATTCAGTTTCAAGCTTTGATGTAATTTCATTTCCAAAATTAGATTTACTTTCATGCTTGGCCTTGGGTTTGTAAGCCTAAGAAGAATCCAAATACTCCTTTGGATTATTTACTTTTGATGCAATTACATTCAAGCTTTGTTTCATTTTCCTAATTCAAGTAAGTTTCCTTTCAATTTTATGTTTTATGCTTTAATTTCATGCTTTGTTCTTCATTTCCATGATTGTTCTTCATGTTATGCTTTTTCTCTTAGCTACTTGATTTCATGATGAAACATGTGAATTGACTATGGATTCTAGTTGAGTGACACACCTAGGCTATAGATCGGGTCCTTGATCATCATGATTTTTAGTTTTTCCTATGCTTTATTTTGATTTTTATTTTTTATGCTTTGTTTCATGCTTCAATCCTATATCTAGGCTTTGTTTCTTGTTATTATTCTTAAAGTTTTGAACTTTCTTGTCAACTTTCCTTTCTCTTTACATCCATGCTTTCAATTTTTGTTAATTTGCATTATTTAGGATTTTATGCATAGTTGTACCTTGTGCTTGCATGCTTGTACTCGGTGAAACATTGCATTTTCTTGCTTATTTTATCGGGGTCACATAGAGGCACAGCGGATTCATCATGTAGAACAAGGGGCT